>JABASD010003680.1:0-18721 GCA_019776165.1 Pogonognathellus flavescens | reverse complement strand
AATAAGGTAACTCAATTATAAAAATTGTATTTATTAATTGAATATTTCAAAACTGATGTAATAGTTCTGAAAACTTCTTACGGCAGCTGTTGATCCTTCCGGCATAATATCTGGCCTTACTTCCATTGAAAGTCTGGATCGTTAAACCTTCGTATTTGGATAGATCAAGAGGTTCGTATTCTTCTTTTTCTTGGCTGACGATCCCGTTTTCCTTTGCGTATTGCAAGGCTCCAATTTCAGGTTCGACAAGAAATGTGGATGGTGGAACCTGAGTGGAGTCGTCAGCTGCCGTCAGATCTGCACATTCATATTTTTTACATTTACATGCTTAAAAACAATACCTAGAATAGAATTACCGTCAGATTATAACATTTGTAAAATTCTGGTGAAAAACATCGACCTGACCTCCGCCTTCTATAGTCTCCGCACTTCTCAAAGCAACTATAGTCGTCGACTCACTATCCTGTTCGTCCTCGGAAATTTCTCCATCGTTTAGAGTATAAATTGAAGATTGGGTCGTTGGAATCTCATCCTGTATGGGGACAAAAATGACGGTTAAAAATTGCTCATTTTTATTTGCTTTGCTAATTACTTAATTAGGAACTAAAATAATGAAAAGGAATGAAATGACATGCATTGATTGTATTATTCCATCCTTATGCTCCATTATGTTCAAATTTAAAGATTCTCATGTTTACAAATTCGTTTGGATTTTGCGGAAGAACAATATACTTAGATATGCAACAATATACACAAAATGAAAACTAAATATAAATTAACGACCAAAAAACAAAAATCCACTACCAAAAACGATGAAGTCAACCAAAAAGGTAAAAAAGCTTAATATTTTATGCCTAATTATTAGAAAAACTAATTTTTAGATTATTTTTAGACATGTGATGGAATAAATTATTCGGCATCCAAGCTTATCTTATCGAAGTTTATTTATCAGCTTGAGCTATTTTTATCTTCAATATCCCTTTAATCTCTCACGTCAAAAATGTAGTCTCACAATGGTTTACTTGTTCGTTTTAAAAACTATAATAGCAAATCTTCCTACATAAAAAGCTTGTTTTAGCCAGATCCATGTTTCTAGTGTAGTGAGATTACTTTTTAATGTAAAAAACTTAGATTAAGATAATAGCCAATGATGTTAATATTTAATTGATGAAATTGTTATGTTCAAGAAGAATTAAGAGATGACGGATGTAATATGTTAGATTAAATGAAATTAGATGTAAGTTTTGTTCTGACTGAAAATGATATGCCAACTAATCCTTTATAAGCTAAAAGCAGTAATGTATCTATGCAAATGTAACAATCTAATAACCTCTCAGGAGGATTTCCAATAAATAAATAAATTAATTAAACGATGACATTATTATTACTCTAGTCTCTGGGTGCAGAAATGTGTAAAAATGGATCTGAATAACACAAACTTCTCATGTACAGATTATATATTAGGAAAATTATTGTCTTTGGTTGGCGAAATGGTTGAGATTGAGACGGCGATTAAAGTACCCTGAAAAGTAGAATATAGGATCTTACCTTTGAATGTGGAGATGAAATAGAGAAATGAATGTGACTTAATCCAAAAATAAATAGCAGTAACCAAATATGTTTTATTTTTTCCATTTTAATAACTGATTAAAATTGTAAACTATGGCGGATTTGGTGAAAATTATATTAATGGAGGATGAGACTGGCTATAGTGGGAGAGAATGGTTATTAGCACAACACTGATTGTGAGTTGATTGGGCACTGATGGCTTTATACGATGGTATTAAAACGACTGCGTGTGTTTGTTGTGTAGGTGAAGTTTGCAGAAATGAGATTTTAGAGGTACGTACGTCGACGATGGTGCACTAGAAACAACTATTTAGATCTGGGATGGAACTAGAACTAGATTTGCAAGAAAAGGCAGAGAAGATCGAAGAGTAGGTGCCAAGGATCTGAGGAGGATGACACGGTTGCTTAAATAAACATCTTATAGTGCTATTACTTGATTTCGTTGCCATCCTTCTTATAACACTGAATATTTACTCAATCGTGTTTTCTGAGAATTTGCTCTTTTGCCTTTTAGGACTCTTACGCTCAAATCAACAACATTAATTTTCATTGCGCTACATTTGCACAAAACAACGGACGTGAACTGACCTACAATGCACATTCGCAACACTCTTTGTCAGTTTTCGCTTGTATTTAGTCCTTATTTGCAAACAATACTTTAATCCTTCAGACAGCCAGCTAAAATCCACTTTTTCAAATACATGTAATGCCTATCCCATAATTTTACTCAATTCTCAACCATAGCAATGAAACTGTGCAAATTAGGCTTTCACTCCATGTATTTAATGTTAATAACAATTTAATGCTAATATTTGAAACGTCAAAGTTTTGCTAGAAAATGTGACTTTTTGTGTAAAAATACAATATATTTCCTATTACAAAATAGGAGTGGTACGGCTGTATTGTTTTTTGATGGTACGACGTATACAAATATTAAAATTTCAATAGAAAAAACTGGAATTAGTTAATTAGTTACTCTAAAACTAAATTTCTGTTAATAATTTTACTTATATTTAACTGTTACAGTTTATACTAAATGAAAATGCATTTTGATTTTAGAATGCTGTTCCTACGAGTTGAGAATATTAATTGGTAGAATAAAAAATGTACCAGCAATGTATTCGACACTGCTAAACAGAATTTATTACTTTTTCACCAAAACATACAAAACTAAATTGAAATTTTTATATAATTAATAATCAATATTAACCTAAGCGCTATAATTTTCTGATACAATGGTTGACTGAATCTTCCAATTGATGTAAAATTCAGAAATTATTTATACATATATTCGAATGATTTCCATGTACACAGCACAAAAGACACCAAAATGCATTCAAAGCCTCAAATTCATTTCCTTAAAAATGATTATCCTTCACACCAGTCTCCTCCTCTGGTATTTGCCAAAATCCAGTCGGGGTAACCTGCAAGTGTTAAGCCATATTATAATAAATGTATTGTTTTTCAATTTAAAAAAGTTGTGCGAATTTGTATAAACAAGTATAGTTAACGTACGTCCAACTCTTGTATACACTCCAGGTGAGTAAGCCGCAGCGCATCCATAGCCCCATGAAACAACCCCGATCAGAGTTTTTCGACCGCCGTTGTCAATAATTAAAGGACCTGGGTTTAAAATAACCATTTTTAAGATTTAAAATTCCAGAATTAACCACTTTATATAAAATGATCAAAAAACACACACAGATAAGTCAGTGAATTAATTTATTAGAGTTTTGATCCTCTAATCGTTTCCCAATTTGTCAAACTTCTTACAGTTAAAATTTTTTTTAAATGTGGACTCTAATTTTTCTTACCTCCTGAATCGCCCTGAAAATAAAAAAATAAAAATTATATATTTGTAAAATGCAAAATAATAATTATATTGGTTGTAAGAAATTGTGTGTTCTTACCTGGCAGGAGTCCTTTCCTCCAGTCTCCAAAAGTCCAGCGCAAAGCATGTTTTCTGTGATTTTATTGTTGTATTTGGTTTTGGTGTTGCAATCATTATTACTTATAACTGGAACTGTCACTTTTCTAAGATGACTCGAAACTCCTCCTCCTGACGACGTTGTTCCCTAATAATAATTAATATTGTACATAGTAAGAATAGTAATTACCTTTACTGATTGCCACAGCAGCCATATTAGGAAAAAAACTTATTGAAATTTTTAAATTATTTTCAGTTTACCCATCCTGCAACTGTAGCTTGTTCTTTTGCAAAGTGATTTTGATTTGATGCAGGCAAACAAACCGGAACAATTGGTCCACTGTTACTAAGACTTACAGACCGGGAAAGACGTATTAATGCGATATCGTTGTCAATTGTTTTCCTGTTCACGGAACAAGGACAGTTATTCAATTAATGAAAAATGAAATTTAAATTAATTCGAAATAAAGTTACCAGCTTCACTATTTGGTTTATGAATTTAACAATGTAAATTATTTAAGATGAAGCCAAGGAAAGACATTTAATATTGTACCTGTTGTAATTAGGGTGCATTGTTATTTGAGAAACACTGAATTTTTGTGGCCTTGATTCGGATGCGGAATTGAAGTCTTGCTCATTCAGTAATACTGATATTCCACCAGCCGACATTCTGAAATTGTAAATTTAGTTGTACAACTTATGTGAATAAATTCTAATCGATAAATTTTTGTAACTTTTATAATTTTTTATTTTTACCCATCAACGCAATGTGAAGCGGTTACGACGTACAAGGAATTAATAAGGGTGCCTGAAACCAATATCCAATCCGATTGATAATTCACACAATAGTGTTTGGTTTATTTTTTAAAAGAGCAAATTAATTTCTATCACGATTAACCCAATACAATTATTTACGCCGCCTGTAAAATTTGCCATTTTCTCTCAGTTTATTATTAATCAAATATTTGAAGAAACAGAGATTGACAGATTACCTCCACAATAAGGTCGACCACCACTTCCACGAAGTAGAGCAGCCGTCCATGGCAATTGATTGATTCTAGCCTATAGAAACGATAAAACATACATACATTAAAATTACATTGGTATTTCTACCTTCACGGCTTAATTATTGGGGATTGTGATTTTCAATCAAATTCCATGGAACAAAGAAAAGCATATTATATAAAACGCAGGATATTTATTCCATAACTAATTTTCATATTCATTAAACAAGTCCAATATATATTAAAATATAAATAGATAGTACGTTGCCGATAATATGATATATCAAAATAGTAGTTCGATAATTTCAGTAAAAGTTTTGCAATTCCTGATAAGTTTGCAACTTCCAAAAATGGCAAAAATAATCATACACTTTTTAAAATCCTTCAGTTATTGTGATATTTTATGTGCTCAATTTTACAACAGTTTTGTATTGCAGTTCACAAAGTATTTTTTAAGGAAATACCCCCTTTTATTTCATTTTCTGCTAAGTATATATATAGCAACTTCCACACGCATAACGATAGTAAATTACAGTTTAGATTAATTGTAATTTAACTAGTCTGTATTAAAGTCTTCTACACTACAGTATTAAATCTAGAATATTAAACTATATCAAAAATATTTACCGTATATAATTAGCAAATCTTTAAACAGTTCCAAAAAATGTTAAAAGAAATAGTAAATTACCGGTTCGCCTCCAACGATTCTTGAAACTGCCTTTCCGCACTCTGAAAATACAAACATCCATTTCTTCTATAAAACTGTCTAAAAAATGAAATTTTTAAATAATAGAATAGTTTCTACAAATATTGTTACTTTGCTGTATTAAGAAGGTATACGACATTTTAAATAGGTTTAATAATAACCGAGTAAGTAATCGATGAATTCCTACGTAAACTATTGACTATTGTCAGTTTAAAATAAAATAAAATAAATAAGTATAAAATTATTAGGGAATTAGATTCTCACGACAGGCTGCACGTCCAAAGACGGCATCATTTGTAATGTTGACATCCAGCTCGTCACGGTTGTAGTCATCGGGTAATGGATTAACAGTTACGAAATCATTAGGATCAGCGTTAGGATCGGGAGTTATTGGTCTGGTGAAAACCGGGAGAGTTCCGTCTTCAACAACAGATGAAAAAGGAGTGGGAGTAGTTTCAGCAATCACTTCTGTAACTAACTCATCGTGGGCAACATTGTTTAGTTCAGTCACACTTTCCTGCCTTAAGAGTTTGTCAGTGGCCGAAACATCTCTTGCAAAACGCTCAATTTCATTGTCAGCATCGTCAAATATTTCAGTCGTCATGAAAATCGTACCCTGATCATTAGATAGAATTTCTTCAACTTCCGTTACGTCCGCAAGCACGCTGGCTGCAATCATTATAATTATTATTAGTGTTATTATTAGTATTAGGTATAATCCTAAATAATTTCCATGTTAAATTGTTCCATCGTAAAAGTGAAGCTTTATACACAATATTTGACTATCGCTACTGGATTAGCTTTCAAAGAATTTTAGCATTTATTTCGTAAAGCATTTTATAATTGCACGAATAAATCGTCAATTATAAATTAAAAACAAATTAAGTTATAAAATATTCGGAACTATGGAGTCAACCGAAATTCCATGCTTTCTTTTGACAATATAGTGGTACAGGTACTACTATGTATTTAATAAGTTGTCTTACGTTCAGTCTCAGTTGCGAGATCGCGTGGGGAATTTCTTGTAGTGGTATAATCCAAAATTGCATCAAAATCTGGGGTGGCCTGCAATATATATAAGGAAAATAGAAATGTTCCCATTAGATGACTGCAATCCTATTATTATACTAATACCTACTTATTTTTTAACCAGCTTTAACGGTTTCAATAACTTTTGACTGACCAAAGTTCAATTAAGCCTTACCAGTTGACGATTTCTATTATAAAAGTAACTAACAATAATTTATGATAGTTTAGTGCAAATAAATTGTAAAGTGACTAATCATACACATTATAGCGTTTTCAAAAAATACATACCCTAATGTACCAACTCGCATTAAGTTTTTATGATGAACGAAGCTTAACATAACGTTAATTTTGAAGTTGTGATGTCATATTGAAGAGTAATTTTTAAGTCATGATGAGATATTAATATTTTATGTTATTAATTACTGTTATGCATGCACTCAGAGTATTAATAACGAGAATTATACATAGATGAGTTATACAAAGAACTATAATTTAATTATTATTACTATTAACTATTACAATCACATTACTTTCGTTGTTTCACGCCCATTTGTATGAAAATATGTCTGTAATTTTTTAATGAATTTTCCTATTGGAGTGAAATGCTGCTAGAACAAGTCAATATCAATTACAATGATAATTGTTATTATGCAAACAATAAAATTGCATAGTAATTTCATAATAGAAGTTAGTTGTGCTGGTCTACTTAATAATATATCAAGTATTAATTATTATTTATTTGTATTTCTTATCTGAAAAATATTAAAACAATAAGTAAAACCTTATAATTACATCTCTATACATGTATATTATTTTAATTAATTTAAATACCAAATTATATTATGGATGAAAGAAACATGATTCATATTAAACTGAAAAGCATAATGTACAATTATTGTACAACCCTTACTTAGAAACATAGGGGTCATTTAACAATATGTTAATTTCTCCTCCGGCGTTTCACATTATTTTCTTCGACAATGCAATCATGGTTTGTTCTTCTATAACACTAACAAATGATCATGGTGGATATTGACATAACAATGAGCCGCTTATAAGCTTGTTCTAAGTAGCAGGGTAGATTTGAGTAGCAAGTATCGAAGTAGGAAGTGATAAAAATGATAATAAATTCTGATTTAGTCTCGTCGGTCGATAATGCATTATTTCTCTTCCATATGCCCAACATGATCGAAGTATTGTGTTATAGACACATGTTTGGGAATCACGACGCGACTCGTAAACTTGAATGGAATGTTGGTTTAGTTAATTCCATGCAAGTCAAGTTTAAGTTCAAGAGATCATTGCCCGAAAGATTTGCCATGCGAAAGATCACTTTCTCCGTCTCTATGTACATCTTCCGAAACACACAGTCTCATCTTTGCTTTGCGTATCAATATCCCTCTCTGTGTGCATTTATTTTTCTTTGTGTGCATGTGCATTGAACATTGAATATACACAACACCTTGTATCAAATCTGCCCTGTGATATTGCTACCTCTAGTATTCCTAATGCTCCTTATAATAGTTTTTGGTCAAGTTCACAGAATGATGTCATACACATGTAAATGTCTTTTGCGTTGTTTGCTCACCTGTTTCTTAATTATTGTACATGTCTCATATTATTGTAGCACAAATTACACTGACTTGAAACTTGACTACTTCATCTCATTTTTACTTCGTAAGCCTCTTCTCAGAAAAACTAGCAGGTAATATAATGCTCTTCAAAGTACAACACGGAGAGACAAGAAGAGAATCTTAGTACAACCCCTGATCTTAGCGAAAATAATCAATTCATTCGGTACAACTTTCTATTTTAATCCTAAAAAATGTTATTTACATGATCATATTTTATGTGATATAAATGCAGTAGAAATTAACCATTGGACAATGATATGGTACAACATCAAATGTCAAATGAAAACATCTTTTCATAAAAAATGAGCAAGAAATAAAAATATACGTTTTGAAAATACGAAATTCGTTTTGAAAATGAAGTATGCAAGTTTGACAATATTATATGTGTCAAAGGTCATATACAGAAGTTACCGATTGACCTCATCTTTGAAATTAGACTTTCAATGGACAACTGGAGTATGTGTACCTGAAGTAAATATTATCTTACACCTCTCTAAAGTTTTCACGCGTACAGACGGACAGACACACGAAGTGTTCTCAATTTCATATAAGTTTCTTTAAGAAACTTAATAAATCCCGTGGCATTAATAATCTTTAAAAGCAAAGTTGGTACAAAAATTCCATTTTCAAATCAAAATATAATTTCATTAAACGAGTAAAGTTTGTTCTTTTTTCAAATCAATTAATTTATTTCACTACATTGAATAGCTATTGTCTTTAAACATTAAATGAAAAATAAGGTATTATTTAGTGTATGCATTTATGCACACTATGTTAACAAAGACGTATTTAGTAGCCCAGAGCATCCCCCGCCTCCACGATTCCAAAAGGTAAAATAAATTTTTGTATGTGGTTTTCCATGGCTCCCGACATACCAATCTTAAAACAATTCCTGCTTTTATACTCTAAAATAATTTAGCACATTACCGAATAACTTAACAAGCACTACTTAGTTTCTAACAAAATAATTAAATTTGAAATGTACTGTAGTGGAAAACTGTAATCAAAGTCATCGTTGCAAACTTTGATGATTTAGGGCAGTTTACTTCATACGTTATAAAAGTTCAACAATGGTAAATTAATTGGAGTGTACAAAAAGTATGTATAAGAAATGTTTAGAAAATAAAAAATAAATACGTACCTTTTGGACAGAGTATCCTAAAGTTTGTACGCTGAACACTGTGATGATAATAATCTTCCCTAATATACACAGGGATACTCGAAAATGGTTGAGGTCCATTTTATTTAGCAGTTCTTTCGCACAATGTCGTGTACGAACGAAATATTTAATAACAACTGAAGAATTGTATTTTTAAAACTCGTCTATCGTGTGTGTGTGTGAAAATGTCTCTTGCGTCTCAAAATATTATCATATCATTATTTTCAGTCCGACTGCTTCGATTACTTCTAATTCACCCTCCAGATGAAGAATGAAAGACAAATTGCAACTAATAGCAAAGACGGAAGGCGAAGAAGCGGAGTTTACATGTGGATGTCCTTTGGTCAATGAAAAAATGAATGAATTATTTGCCAATCCGGTTTTAGGTTGCCGGTTCTCTACTATTTCCAATGTTATGCATTGATGTGAGTTGTAAGTAGGCATATCAAAATTGCTAGTGCTGAATTAGTACGTGCATCTCTATAAAGACCGGTATGATGGTTACCTACTTTAGTATTATGCATTGTCTCATATTGTTATGTCTTGCTTTAGTGTACAAAATACTCGAGGAAGATAATACACAAGCCAGAAGACAACAAGGTAGGGTCAATGTATTCTTTCGACTTTTTACACATTATTACTCAACGTGTAAGATATCATCATTGTGATTTTTGTCACAGTCACATATTCATGAGTAGAAAAATTGCATTCGCTTTGAAATAATAAACTTTGAAATAATAAACAGACTTATCTGAAAAATAAAAAATGAATACAATTTTTTTAAGACAAATTACGTGGACAACATTTAGCAAACTCGCATATATTTAACCGGCGACAGCCCATACTATGAGATTGCAGTACTATACCAAAGTAACTACATTTGTGGTTGTGCTCATTTTACATTGGCTGTATTTGTAGTCCCACTCAAATTACAGTCACTACATTTGTAGTTCAATTGTAATTACCAATGTAATCCCACACAGGAGAGTATCTACATATGGGCTCACCGGGGTTGAGCTTCCCCCCAGATTCCGGAAAAAGGGGTTGTTGGACAAAATTTCTGAAATAAAGGAAGTCAAGTTACCATACGGAGAGACAGACAGATCTAAAAATTGAACTTGAATAACAAGAATGAATGCAATTAAACGAGGATTAAAGTTTGTTGTGCATTTTGGTAATATATATTATCAGTATCAACTTATTCGAAAAACAATTGATATGTTATGTCAGAACTTAATCTGAATTAAATCTACATAATATTCTGTTTGTAAATCTTGAATCCCAAATGTTAAATTTTGTACATGGGATTTATTCATTAAATAACTCCTTCTTCATACATTTCTGTAGACAATCCAATAAGTTTATCAATCAAGCGTTTGTTGCCCATGGTATTGCTTTTAGTTTCGCACATTGATGACATCATTTCAGCCAAATTGCCACCTTCTTTTGACTCCATGTCTTGCAACTGCTCTTGCTCAATCTGCGAAATAGGTAATACCATGAGACCCATGCAATAGCCATAAATCTTTGTGCGGTGAAATCTTCGCTTGAATTCTGCTGCATTAAAATTTGGCAGCGTCTCCGAGTCAAACTCCTCACAGATATTTTTGAATTTATCCACATACAAATTTAATGCGGCATCTAAGTGATTTTTACGAAATTCAGTGTCAGTGCTGGCGTAAATGACGTGTGCCAAATCGGTGGTAGGGCAACCTTCAGAACACAGTTGCATATCAAAATGAATCACTGCTTCTGGAATTCCAGTTTCTTTGTTGTAACGGAACATCATGTTGTTCTGCCAAACGTCGCCCAAAATTCCAACCTTCCAAGGTAATTCTATCACCAATTAAAATGTTATTTTTTAGTACAATTTCCAGTTTACAACAAATTGTACAATCTGTCTAACTAAAATGTAAAAATGGATTTAGTTTATTGTTTTAAACTATTTTTCTTACCATCGTGGTTTGTCAGTGGTTTGATGCGAAGAAGTTTTTCGTATTCTTTGATATTTCTGCCATCGACACCAAACCGAATGTTGCAAACCTCAGAAACGTTTCCCAGGAGTTGCTTTGTTCCATTGACTATTGGAGAATGTTTTCCTAAAACCGACTCAACTATATCATATGAGTTTTTTCCATTGCCAGTCATGAAATCAACGAAGAAATTGATCATGGGTTTTTTGCAGTAATCATTGTCCATGAAGGGGAAGTGGTCTGTGAGTTTTTCCAGGTCATGTCGTTTCTTATAAACCCAACTGAGAGCATGTGCAGTAGCCATGGCTTCCATCACCAGAGACATGTGATTTTTATCTAAACTTGTGCGTCGATCAGCAAGTTGGAATCCATATGTTTTTCGAATGTCCACCATTATGATGTAGTTATCAAAAGGAGCATACAGCTTTCCAGGAACAATAGGCTCTACAAATTACAGGATTTGAACGTTTATTAAATTATTTGTGCATTGACACTTTAATGGTAGAGTGAATTGCGCCAACATTTTCTTTCCATATTTATTCAACGAATTCAACATCCTCATAGAAATTAAATACGAACATGGGCCTGGAAAAAATGCGGGAATCCGGGAATTAATTCCTTGTCGCTGACCTAGCGCCAATTGCACAATACATTGCGCTTGTCCCATATTAGAGCATTAGCCGAGCGATTTTTTGCACATTTTAGGAGCCGGGTATTTAATTCCAGGTTTTGACGCTCTAACATTTTTTCCAGGCCAGAATGAACATGAATCAGTTTTGTTGAAACTAAAACACGATCAGTGAATATTATTTTCGTATAAAATGAATTTTAAAGTTGTACCTATTTTACAAATTAAATGTTAAATAACATTGGGCAGTACAAGTTTTATGTGGTAATTTCTAGCAGGGGTAGATTCTTTGCAGGATTCTGCGGGTAATTTGTAGCTGGGTCGAATATAGACAGCAACTATTCACTCCTACAAATACGAAAATTGTTGTAAGTACCTGTATAAAAATCCGGTGCGTGTCCAGCAACAAATTGGGGAAACTTTGGGTGAATGATTTCCTCCTTATTCAACTCTTTTTGCATTTGAATGAGTTTCGGCACATAGTCTCGATAGAAGGCCAATTCTTTGAAAAATATATTCGTTCCGTTGAGATAATCTTGTGTCTTTGGATTGCGTGGGTAACATTTTGATATCAGGTAAGCAGTTTCTTTTCCCTCGTCTTCGTTCTCAAATACAGCAAAATCCACTTCGATGGCGAATATAATACTTGCGTAATTGTCACCGACATTGCTTCCAGAACTGATTTTGTAGTTAATGATTTTACGTCCTAGAACTTTCTCCAAGAAATCTTTAGTTACCAAATCTGAGGTATCATTATTGTCCATCATGATTTTTTCTTCGCAGTTTTTACTATGCTTTGCTTATGGGAACAATTTATGCAAGCGATAATATTGTAATTTCCCGTTTACGGAAAAGGCTATATGCTTGACCTGGTAATTTACCTAAACTGACTGACTGATTTTGGGATGAATACTAATGAATATTTAATTATAATAATCTGTACAGCTTTTTGTGGATTCTTTATGTTGTGTGTTTATTTTAAGAGAGTAGTGTTTACAGCCAGAGAAGCAACTGTCCTAACGGTTCCTCGGAAAGGTCTTTTAATATAACCTTCAGAGGTCCAAGACAGGGACACAGTGACATTACATTTTATTCATTAAAAATACGTTGACATTGCATACTGGAACATTGCACAGGATATTACTACATACTTGCACTCAGCTTCAATATTAGGCATTTCTTTTTATACAGATCATTATAATGGTAGAATGACTTAAATTAAATGTTATGAAATATGACGCATGTATATAGATATTAATTATTTAATTATATTTATAAAAATAATTAGGAATGTGATTATACCATCTCTTTATCGTACCCTGGGTCCGTTCGTTTTAGGTCCAGACTGCCCTTGTACTTTGTTATGACTTTCTTTTCTTTGTTTTGCATTGCACATCCTGTCATTTCCTTTAAGTTTAGTAGTGCAATCAACACTAAGGCGATTGCGATGACGATAAGAGCTGTCTGGATTTACTGAAAATAATATTTTTCATGAGATATATCCTCCTGCAGAATTTACTGCTCACTTTTTGCTGATCTTTGCAATCCCTCTCTTTGTGGCATGTTCGTATAGGCGTTGATGGTTTGCAGCATCAACTGTGAATTATAAATGTCATTATAATTATTATCATACTTTTTTGCAAAATCAGCTCCCGAGCCAAATATATTTATAATGGTTTTAATAAAAGCTCCTATTCCATTTATCCTCAATCAAATGTACTTTCATTAGTGGTTTATTGCATACGTCCATACATATCACATGATTTTTTTTCAGCATTATATATATTAACTCCTCACTGACCCCATTGGCAAAGTCATGGTCAATGCCGAAACAATTGCAGAACAGATAACAGCAAAGCGTTTGTATGCAGAAATATCAAAAAAATGTAACTTTGCAAACCGCATCATCATACGTCTCCATTTAATAAGGTTAAACAACCATTTGTAATGGTCCAAAGAAATAATTTAACAAAGTAAATAGTGTCACTGTGTTGGGAACTATGACAGTTATATTCAAGGACGTACCGAGAGGGAGGGTGCCCCCAAATCCCGGAAAAAAGGCAAAAAATGTCTAAAAACAGCCAAAATTTTCGCATTTTTGGCTTATTTTAACCTAAATTTGCTATAAATTTTTGCGCATAAGACTGTTTTGCACTAAATTTATTGTGTGTCCCCACCAAATAGAAATCCTGGGTACGCCCTTGGTTATATTAAAGTGGTAGCACGTCCACTGCAATACTATTAATGGCATAAGATTTACCCAGATCAAACATTCATTTTGGCAATGCCCTTAATATTCAAACATTGTCCGTATCTTCAAATTCTAAAGTTACTCTTTTAACTGTCAAATATGAAAGGAAGTCGCATGGCATTATTTGGAGTACATTGTTTATTTAAGGCTGTATCAACACCGTGGTTCTTCTAAAAGGTGAAACGTTTTGAAAGAGTTTATTGATTGACCCCATCTGTGGATTTATCATCAACTAGGCCCCCAATATTCCCTGCAACTTTGATCAAAGTTAAACACAAATAAAAAGCACTTAAAAAATAAACAACATAATTATTGAAATTTTGAGTAGCAATTTTAACGATATTTGTTTATTGAAGCTCATAATATATACAAGATACAAAGCTTGTAATGAAATGAATCATCAATTAAAGAAGCCCTATGAGGTTTTACAGATATACAGATACTTATAACAATCAAAGTTAGATTTTAAAAAGTGTTTATACATTTTCCTTTTTAATCATATTAGTCATATTGAAATGGATATGTGATTATTATTATGCACTGCAATATGAATCATAAATATTCTAAGTGTAGGTGTACACAATTTATACTACAGAGATAAGTTGTGTTCATTGTACCTTGACTAATTGCCTATAGAAGTTCCTATATAATTTGGTTACTATAATGCCAGCATATCAAACATATAAATAAAATAAACATGATATGTATATACAAATAAATATATTTATATTTAGGTACAATTCTTCTTGTATCATGTACATATTATATTATAGATTCGCATAAATATGCTGGTAGGTTTACATTACACAGTTGTTAGTTGTTTCCCATTACACTTTTTGTAGATCATACTAGGCAAATTGTGGTCGTCCACTTAATTCGCATCTGATAACAAATCAATGTAAATTAAGTTGTAAAAATAAAAAGGAAACATTTTCTTATAAATAATATAACCAACACCTACTGTTATCTATAATTGAATTATCTACTCTTACGTATTCCTATTATTATATTGTAAGATATCAGTATACCGTTTGCATGTGTAATATAGCAAACATGATATATCATAACATAATTGAGATAATATAAGTTCAACGTGGTTATGTTCACATTACTTGTGTACAAACATTCCTACATACAAACATCATGTACACTAAACGTACCTAAATGTTTTTGCGATCCTACATACTGATAATAATAAATGCATTGTGTTGGTTGATCGTTTTTGGTACTTGTTTGTATATAAATACATACAGACCACAAACAAAATGTATAAGGGTTTCATGATCTTGAAAATCTTCGTCAAGGCTTCGTATTTCTTTTGCTGTTCGATGAAATAAATTATGATTCCTTTGACCTTAGCAATATCCGCTTGAATGTATTGACCCTTCTAATTGTAATAATAGTAACAAACACAGACACATAACATGATACAGTGATACAAAAACTAAATGTGTATATTTATAGCAAGTGCATTAAAATTATCGTTAGAAGATTAACGATGCACTGCCCTTAATTTTTCATTCACCTGCAAGAAAATTGCAAGAGTATAAATAGTGAGTTGCCAGTTGTTAAAATTATCACAAGCTTTCAGTTCACCTTTAGAACAACAATTCCTTCTCATCTCTCCTTTTGTGTTTTACACATCCAAACCTCAAATTCAAAATGAACTCCTTCGTTGCTCTCCTCTGCCTCGTCGCTTCCGCCGCCGCCGGTGGTCAATTCGGATACTCCACCGCTCAAGGAACCACCCACGCTGTCGGAGTCTCCGCTCAACTTCATCAACCCGCCCTTGCCTACGCTGCTGCCCCAGCTGTAAGTCTAAAATTCATCACCTATTCACAATTAATTCTTATCTATTTATTTGCATAAAATCCCGGAAAGAAGCAGAAATGAAAAAAAGGGTCCATTTTTCATAAATGATAAAATTCAAAGTATTTAATGGTTTATACAATTTGCTATAACTAAAGTATGGCTACCAACAGCTCGCTGCCCCAATCGGATATGCTCAACCCGCTTTGGCCTATGCCCCAGCCCCAGTTGTTACTAAGACTGTTGCCCCAGTCGCACAAAGCTCAGCTTTCGTTAACCGTGCCCCAGCTGCCCGTCTTGCCGTTGCTGCCCCAGCTGTAAGTTTCAATTCAAATTTAGGAGTTTATTTTATTGAAATATTTATTCATATTTACTATGAGAAATCATTATTGAAATTCAAAAAATTATAATCATGAATTTGTTCTATTTATTCCATTTACTATAACTAGTATGGTTACCAACAGGTTGCCGCTGCTCCCCTCGGAGTTTCCTACGGAGCTGCCCCAGTCCTCGGTGGTGGAGTCTACGGAGCCAGACTCGCTGGACCAGCTTACTATTAAATAAAAACTGTTTTCTAATATCTGTCTGAGAATTGTCATCTTTGTTCAATTCTATAAAATTTCTAATTCTTCTGTATTTCTGAAATATTCTCACACTGAATACTCAGTTACAAATGTGATACAATTCCTTGAGTTGAAATAAATTAAATTATTGGAATGAAATATTATTTTGTGGAAAGTGTAATATTGAATTCATTCAGCACCCGATACTGTTTGCATTTTAGCATAAAATAATCATTTTTTGAATAATAATCAATCTATTTTTGGAAAACTTTTACCATATTCGATATGGGTATATACATAATTTATATTTTGGGTATATAGATAAATCGGCATCAAGAAATATTGCAAGAAATTAAGACAGACAAATATTTATAAAATGAGCTAACTAGATCACGGACATATTTTTCATTGAAAAAGTTGTATTTTTCTCATTAACATTTATGATTGCAAATTTTTGCGTTTTTTGGGCTATGATCCTCCCCTCAGATGGCACAAGGCCCGCCCATTACAAAATTCTAGGTACGCCGATGGCGTCTAGTGTAAGTATAGAAAATGTAAATCTAAATATTTATACCAATAACTATCGTATTAGAGAAATGAAATATATAAATAAATCTAAATAAATTTACAGTAGTGAATAAAAACAGAAAGAATCTGTGAAAATCAATACAATACAGTGGGATTTTTTATTCGTTTTTCATAAAATTTAATTTTCAAATAATTATTTCCAATATAGTATGCCTGCGTCGATCATTATTATGTATAAATTAGATATTATATTCAATTAAGAGACACAAACTCAATGCACGTAATATAATGACAAACAATATAATTGTACATACGGTCGCATTTACGTTATATAATTTGAGTATATTATAGTTAAGATTATTCTTTAGGACATTTACGAATAGTATTCTAATATTTTATAACCACGATAAACATAAACATTTTCTAAACTCACGTCATTGGGAAAATATTTGACTTCCATGCAATCTTTAGGGAATTCTTTTTTTTTGTCAACTTATATGATTGTTCTTTGATTATTACACACAGCTTATAATTGTACCACAAACTCTTCCATTTCTCAAGAAAAATCAAGATTCAATTAAAGATAAAATATATGCAAACGACAGTAAAAATTATCAAAAACTTTCATTCTACATTGGTTACTGCTAAAAATGTTATCAATGATCATTATCATTTCACAGTGCACATTTTTATGAAAACTCGAACTTATTGCTGCTCACTTAGTAGATATCCATTTAAACATATTCAAATTCATGCTCTCACAACCATAAAATATTCACGAAAGACCATGTTTCAGTTTTATAAAGTAAAATGCAATCAAATGTCTTTTCAAATTATTAAATAAATGTCTATTAACTACAACATAAATACAAGCAAAGAAAACAAAGTATAAAACCATAACAAATATTGTATTAATTCGTTCTTATAATCGTATTCCTGTTGGTAAATTACTTTTCATCTGTATATTATCTGCAATGATTAATGATATTTGGTAGCAAAGTAAATGCTACCAAATATCATTAATCATTCATAAGCAACTCATTCATTGAATTTACAAATAGCATCGTAATTTTGCACTAATTCAATTTCCTGAAGAAGACTACAGAAAGTAGTCGAAAGCTAGAATATATAATAAAAATTGTGTTTATTGTTATAACCCTTGAGTCACATAAGATGTCATCTTTCCATACACATACACTTCAACTGCCTATTACTAAAAGTAAACACCTTACACTACACCTCCTTCACCTTATCAACTTTGTGGATCGAGAAAGAATACAATACTCACTATGAAACTTAGTTATGTGTACATTTAAATAAAATGAATGTCGGTAAATACATTAGTTGAATGATCATGTTACTATTAAAAGACACCGTGTGCAATATGCGATAAGTTTTTATGATCATCATAATGGATAGTCATAAATAAATGAAACGGTAGTAATATCGTTGCGTGTTGGTGAGACTTTTTTATTTAGCTCACACATAAATAAACACATACAAATAAACCAAACCTAAAGATTGGATGTAAGTAAGGCCCAACTTGTTGGACTGCGGACAGTGGAAAAACAGAGAGACTGTCATACATGGATTCGCATAAAGCCTAAGCAAGTTTCGCCTTAACAAGTATATGCGAGAGATTCATGAACTTGAAAATCTTCGCCAAGGCTTTGTATTTCTTTTGCTGTTCGATGAAATAAATTATGGTTCCTTTGACCTTAAGAGTATCCGTTCGATTGGATTGACCCTTCTAATTGTAATAATAACATAGACACCTAAACATTGTATAGTGGTACAAAAACTATTTATAACATATTGTATACTTTAAACAAGTGCATTAAAATTATCGTTAGAAGATTAACGATGCACTGCCCTTAATTTTTCATTCACCTGCAAGAAAATTGCAAGAGTATAAATAGTGAGTTGCCACTTGTTAAAATT
>JABASD010003679.1:0-18731 GCA_019776165.1 Pogonognathellus flavescens | reverse complement strand
TTTGATAGTATTTTGAGTATTTTGTCAACGTATTTGGTCCAGCTCTCTGAACAGGCAATTTTCCGATACATTTTTAATCCGTTTTGCGATGGTTTATTGATTCTCACGTTTAACATTGAGTGTAATATAACCTTGAGTGAAATCAAGTACGTAAAAGTAATTAATAAACCATGTTTTTACCACTTTTACTGTCTATTTGATTTTCTTTCATTCTTTCTGGACGTTATCACAAAATCATGAAACTTTCAAAATTCAATCTTAGACGAAGAAATTCTGAAAGATAATTCAGGCAATTTAGAGTAATTAGATAATATTAAACAAGTAATGCTTAATAAATAATGACCCCGCAATCAAAGAATAGTAATCATGTCTATGTAATCTCGGATTAGTGCAAATGCATGAAGGATCGTACCTAATATTTGTTCTTGCCACCCTATAGTAGGGTGTAACCTGAAATCTGTGAAAGTCAAGGAATTTAATTTTTCATACCAGATATTCCGTTGTTCATATATTTTAATTAGGTAAGATGATCCAAAAATACTTTTAATTTACTTTTAAGCAAGACTGAAGTTGAAGATCTTTCCATGCAGCAATGTCACAATATTTATTGTCGAGCTTAATATTTTATAGTTTCTTACTGCTACCATGGATAGATATTAATAAAATATGTACAAATTTAAAAACTCGCAATCTTAAACAATCGTCTCACCTTTACAACCCTTAGGTAATTATTCAATCACATTAATGATAAAATATTGAGTAAATCTAATTATGACAATCTAAATGTAACAATCTAATTGGAAATTAAATAATCTAATTTGCATCGTTATGAAAAATGGAGAGAAAAAATTGCAAAAAAATCGCTAAATATGGGAGTCGAACCCACGCCCTTTAGGATAAAAGCCTAAATGCTCTACCATCTAAGCTAATGCAACTCATGTAATAAAGTACAGCAAGGATCTGTGTAATGTTTTCCTTCTCAAGGTCAGGGACTTAAGTGTCCCTTTCTATGCATGCAGTTTAAATTTTTTCTTTTCATAATCCAAAGCTTATAGCTACGATATATATCTACATTGTATACCTATATGTAATCTGTATACGTGTATAAATAGCTAATATAAATACCTTGCCTTTATTACCGTATATCTTATGGATGGTGTCAAACATGCACATCATTGTATAGTAGTACCCCTTCATAATATAGTAACTGAAGTGGAACCTTCATTATAATTCTTGAAAAGAAACTGCGCCAGCGAAGAGAGCCTAAACACATTGTATATAGGTAGGCATTTACTTACCCGTTAAAACTAAATACTTGGACTATAAGGGTACATACCTATCCATGCGTGTTAGCCACACTGCACCAATAGATGGGATAGCAGTGGTCTTTATGTTTAACAAAAATAGTGTAACATTGTAACATTATTGTAAGGGATCCTGAGTCCTTGTTGACCTTGAGAAAGAGAATATTACACAGATCTTAGCTGTACTTGATTACGTAAGCTGCATTAGCTTAGATGGTAGAGCATTTAGGCTTTTATCCTAAAAGGCATGGGTTCGACTCCCACAACTGCTGTTTGTGACACCAATAACTCACGAACGGATTAACATAATTCGTTATAACTTTTCATACTTGATCTATGAGTCATAGCGGAGGTCAAGTTCGCAAATGGGGTCAATCGGTTAACTCCTTCATGACCTTTGAGCTTTTAGAGTTACTACTGCCTGTGACCACGATAACGAAAGGATAAACAGAAATCGTTCAAACTTCTCCTACAGGATCTCTGGGTCCCAGCGAAGGTCAAGTTCGCAAACGGGGTCAACTAGTCAACTCTTTCATGACGTCCGACCTTTTTCTTGCGCTACTTTATTACAGCCGTTTCGAATGGTTTATTATCATTACCAATTACAAAGCTGCGATAGCATTATCATTAGAATTTAATGTATGATAAAAAGTTAATATTTTAACATTTTCCATGCAAGTTTTACTTCATATTGCTCAAAATTTAAGCATAATTTTTTTTAATGTTAATGTTGAAGTCATTCAGCTTTGTCGATCTGACTTGAGATTTAATTTTGCATAAATTGACTCTCATTTTAACCTTGCTCATTAGTTGTTTAGAAATCGCGTAGGCAACCAGAGACAACAACTACCACATTTAGTTTTATATTAGCAATGCTATTAATGTTAATTTGAATACGTCTGCAGTTCAGCTACTCATTCTGCAACATGGGAACTTCACGAAGGCGAGAATAATTTTTAAGGAGTATATGATCTCTTTCTCAATGTTTCAGATATTTTAATAGGAATTTTGAGAAGTAAAATCTCAGTGCAATTATAAATTCAATATAATTGTTACATTGTATTTCATGTCTTTCTGAAGAACCTTGCAGTGGCTTTAATTTTGATATCAATTTCGGAATTAAAAAATGAACAGAGTGAATTTTTACTTTTCAAAAAATCACCATATAGAAAAAATGGAAAAATAAATAATACGCCCGTCAAAATTCAACCAAGGTTTGTAATCTGTTTCGGTGTATAAGTGTTGTTAAGTTAAGTTTAGTTCGAATCGGTGTGCTACGAATCGTACGATATGATTACGTATTCAATTATTATTTGAATCTCACCAATTACCTTTAGTCACTACTCATGACATTTCCGAATTCATGATTTATTCTAAAATGCCAATCAAGATTTAAGCACTTTGCATGGTAAATTTTAATTTGCAAATTTATTTTAATACAATAATATTTTATTTAAATATGGGTAAACGCTAGTGATTAAGAATCATTTTGTATGCATGGCGGGAGTAATTGACCTTTGTTAACCTTCAAGTTGCTTCACGTCTCTTTCAAACTTGGCGGCATTCCCCGCACCCGCGTTAGAATTGTAATACGTTTTCCAGTAGACTGCTTGGTCCTTTACGGATGCGGGAATGGCGACTGGTTTGTTAGCAAGGAAGAGTCGAGCGGCAATTCCGGAATACAAAGGTTTTCTCAGGTCGGCCCAAGTGACACCCGTCCAATCGATTCCAAACTGAGTTTTGACTTTGTCCAGCAAAGTTTTGAGTTGTGGGTGGGATCTTGTATTCTGGGTGTCCCCAAATCCAATTTTGTCCACCTGCCATATTCCCCCGTCGTAGCCAGCTCTGTAGGTGTTCTGGTCCGTGCCAAATTTGGACTCAACGTACGCAACCCGAATCATAAATCGGAGGTCGTCCCGAAAGATTCCCGAATTCTTAATCAGATTAGCCACCTCTGTGGCCACGGCCTGTCCACTCGCCCCCGGGGTCTTGCTTTGGGTAGATTGGCCGTTTGCGCTGCTGCACATCCAGAATGCAGTTACAAGGGCTACTAAAATGTACGGCTTCGTAATCCCTTCCATTCTGTATCTTTTAAATTTCAGACATTTTTATAGTATTTAATTAAATACAAATGAATTAACTATAATGTCAATGTATAAGAATAGGAAATTGGTTTCTCACCCAAAGAGTAAGTGCATAATGTTTTGTCCAGAGACTTTATGGATTTCAACTTCAAAGAACAGTACGGTGCTGAACTTGAACCAGTGAGAGAATTAAGAATGTTGATTACTGTCCCCGTATTGATGTGGCTGCCACCGAACATTTTATATATGAAGGAGGTCTCGTTTTTCATTTGTAATGCAAATTAGCTTTCAGTTGAGAATCAATGCGAAAGCATAGTCCTCGTCATATGGATGATGGCTGCATGATGGCTGTATAATTTCTGTTTAGATCATATGATGGATTTTAAATCATCAAATAGAAGATGCATGCCCACGTTCGATGCCAAAAATATTCATAATAATGAGTCATCGATTTCCAGGTAATATATGATATATGTGCAGGGTTGCAAGGATTGACGCATTCATCATTTAAAGCTATGCATTTATACCATATACAAAAATATCTCACAGGTGGTGAGACTTTTTAAACCCAAAAAAGGTGGATTTTATGCTATATGCTAATTAAGTAACCCTGTGTAGCAAAAGTGACGACGGTGTAAAATATGAATTTAAAGAAATATGCCTCCGCTGCTGTATATTCAAGTGGATAATGAATCATAGCCACGTACGCCAATATATGGTACATGCATATGCATATCCCCACAAATCAAATTTGCTGCGTTGTTGTGTGCAAGTGTAGCGTTAACCATGTGTACCATCTTTTTATACATACATTATAATTTGGACTTGTAAACAGAATTGTAATTTTTGGCTTATTGCATTCTAATATAAATACAAAGGTAGAACATGCTCATATGTCATTTGTTTTAATTCACGGTTTGACAATATTCATTTTAACCTACATTCATACTAAAACGAAGTTTTGTCCATTTAATTCATAGATGTAAATATTTATGCATTCAGCTCACACATTAATTCAGGTAATCAATGTCTGAATTCTTTCTTTCGGGCACGCACAAACATGACCCATTCAAATATGGAAACATTATGATTTAAATGGACATTTCGGATGCAAAGATAGATCGCTACAAAGAACAATGATTGATTTAATGCAGTCAAGGGTGTACCCAGAGTTTCTGTTTCGAGGGGGCTTGACCTATTTGAATTTGAATTTATTTAATATTCTCGTCCAGCTATTCACCCACAGAATATGACATGTTTAGTTATATTTTAATTTTACAAGGGTGGTACTTTAAACATACCATTAACTAATTACATAGGTCTAGTGCACATTTAACGAATTAGATCCAGACCTATTAGAAAGGTATCAAAAGGGAGCACCACAGCAAAAATAATAGTTACTTACCTACTTATGATTATAAGCATAATTTGTAGGCATAATAAAATATTTACTTGTGATATTTCTCCTATCTCAATCTCAACTTACCCTCTGTTGTATTAAAACAAGTGACAAAAATGAACCTCAATGCGGAATATTCTCTCAGTTTGAAATCCTGGATTCCAGTAGAGTGAATTGTTAGTTCAGAAGAATCAGATGTAAGATCAGAATACTGATCCAAGAATACAAATACAGTTAATTGTCTTTTTTTAGGATGCATATAATAAAAATAAATTAAGAAATATTAGATAATATACACATTAATACGTGCTAAACTTGCTATCAGAAAAATCAGAAGTACTTAACTTTTTATAACTGTCTCTTCTTTGTTCTTGGTAAGAAAATACATATTATTGTCAATTAAAAGCATAGGTGATAGACAATTACTATTACTCCTTTAGTTGATTTTCAAATTTTTGATTGCGTGAAAAAAAACCACCATTAAAATTAAATTCTATCGGTTTGTTCCTCCGTTTGGAATATGTTACGAAATGTGAAATTCAGCAGGAAACTTCAATCATTATTGTAATTCTATTATTGAAGGTATAATTAAATCGCTGTAACAGGTTATATAAATGTTATGTTCATATTTCAATTTTCAGAGAGTCTCGAGGAGTCTCGGACATCAAAAGCAGACTAACGCACAACCAATGAAAATTTTTTTGATATTAAAAGAGCATTATGGAAAACGCCGCTGCTGCTGCTGCAAATAAATGTGTGAACTGTTGTACATCGACTGCACAACTAATATCAAATCCAGTGGACAAATTTAACATCATTGATGGGATATTTGGCGTCTTCGATTTCGAATATAAATCTACACTGCCTTTAAGAGTAAAATCGGAATCGGATTACATTCCAATGTGTGGGTTATGCAGTCCAAATTTTATATCACTGTCAAAATCGTTGCAGGCATTTCGTAGTCGAACGACAGATGAGTCTTTCATCAGTGGCATTCTCAACCAGAAAGTAAAAACAAAAGAAATAATCATCGATTCTCAAATTGAAGATGAGTGTAGCAAAAATTCATTAAATACAAATGAAGACGAAGAAAAAATCCTTCCTTTCGACTGTGACAAACAAACTTCTGGTGACTGTGGCGATAAAACAGTTTCAAATAGTTCCAGGCAAAATGAAACGACAAATATTTTTGGTTATCGTGAAAAACGACTTGAGCTGTTGGTGCCGAAACTAGTTTCCAATTATACTCCACCTGCAAAATATAATTTAGAAGCATATAATTGCAAACATTCTTGTAAATATTGTAAAAGGAAATTTTTAACATTCACACTAAAAATAAAACATTACAGTGCTGCACATTACAAACATGAACGTTCATACGCCTGTCAAATGTGCAACGAAAAATTTCACCTAAAATGGTTTTATGACAATCACTTGAAATCTGCACATGGTGGAATTGAATTACAATTCACGTGCACACTTTGTGGTGAGAATTTTACCAAGAAAGAAGAATTACATTCCCATAACTTGTCTGCACATGCAATTTCAGTACATCCCTTCCAATGTAACCATTGTGATAAATCCTACGCTTCTACTGATGAAATAAATTTGCTCCGGGAACATTTGGTGGAGTTCCATAAAAGTACCTTAGAAGCTAAAGCTGCTCGTAAGTTTACAAAAAATTTTAACTTTCATGTCATCATTTCTCCACGTTAATTTTTTAATTTAGTATTAAATTATTCAATGAGTTTAAAAGGTGTTAATGTTTTTAATGTAGAAGAAAATATGAATCAGGAAAAAATTCTGAGTTTGACTTCAGGAAAAAATCCGGAATTTCACTGTCTCACCTGCAAAAAGAGTTTCAATACTCGCAAGGCTCTCAACGTTCATATTGCGTTTGATCACTTTGAATACAAATCTTGTCGAGTGTGCCAGGAGGAATTTTCTAGCAGCAGTGGGATTTCAGCCCACGTCAAAGAATCAAGACACATTATAAGATATTGTCATTTATGCGAAAATAGAAAATTTGCTGGCTTCGCAGCAGTTGTCAATCATTTGACGGCAGTCCACAATCGTGATAAGCGTTATTCATTTATTTGCGAAATGTGTGGAGATGTTTTTAGGTTTTGTGATCAATTAGCTAGCCATTATAAATGGCACGTTCGTAAAACTTTACCGCGCGAATTTAACTGCACAGAATGTGCAAAAACTTTTATGCTAAAACACCATCTGGCAAATCACATGGACAAAGTTCATAGTGTCAAGAGAAAAGGCAACCCTTATAAAACCATCAAAAGTCAAAGAAGAATGAAGAAATTAACTTCGAATGAAAAATTGCCATTGACTAGTAATTCCTTCAAGTGTAAATATTGCACCATGACTTATGCTACGGCAACTGGACTGTCTCTGCACAATCGGAATGCCCATTTACGTTCTGTATTTAAAACAAAACCTAGTGTTGCTGAAATAAATTTTAGTGAGTCTATGACCATGGTTGGTGAAAATTTAGATAAAAGATTCAAATGCAACATTTGCGATAAAAATTTCAAGAAAGCTGAACATTGTAGACGACATTTGTCAACTGTACATTTCTTTCATGCTGATGGAGAAGCCCTTCGCAGAAAACGAAAGAAAATTCAATGCGAAATATGCGGTAAGACTATTGGTGTAGATACACTACGGCTTCATATGAAACTGCACGAAAATAATGGTGAGACCAACAACAAAAAACATCGCAGGCTACAAACGCAAACGAAATATTCTTCCATATTGTTCAAATGTATTTCTTGCAATGAAGAAGTTGTCGGAGTATTGAAAATGCGATCCCATTTCCAAAACCGTCATCCTGACACAAATGAAGCAAATGCAGCAGGTTTGTGCCTTTATATCTTCAATATTTCAATGCTCGACGTGTAAACATTTTTTAATTACAATTCACAAGTTTTGAATAAATTATGTGTGACTTAAAAAAGCCATAATAATATTTGACATATTATAATTTCTCAAATGAAAACGCCAAACATTTTCAAATCTAAAACTATACATGGTACAAAAAACGGCGTTTCTGTTTCTTTTGAATTTTCTAAATTTTACATCTTGGCAAAAACCGAAATCCGGATACTGTGAATTGGGTGAGTTGCCGAAATGGAACCCTAATTTGGGAATGACAGGCGGGGTTTTCACCATATCTGAAGAGACTACCCAAATCCCCAATTTAAAAATGTTGGAGATGTTTTGAAAGAAAATTGCGATTTATTTAGTTAATTTTGAAAATTATGAAGCAATTGCAATTTTGTATCCAGGTGGCACACTTCCATCACATAGATATCGTTTATTCAAATGCTAAAATTAAGTCATGTTCTGATATCCACCTTTCAAATGGTCAAGCTCAATATTGCATGGAAATTTTCATAATGAGAAAAATCGTTTACTATGATTAATTACAAATATTTTTGCTTGCATTATTTTTTTAAATACATTTTCGCTTACTGATGATAATAATGTTTGTATTTGTTCTTTCAGTTGGAAATATGAAGAGAAAAGACGAAGACGATAAGGGAGTTACTAAATTAGCTAAATCATACTTCGCAAATAAATGTTCCGTTTGCAAATATAATTTCTCTTCGATCGTCGAAAAAGACAAGCATGACGAAATATTCCACAAAAAAAGTATTCCGTGCCACATGTGCGACAGAAGTTTTTCGAAGGAATCTGAGTGCAGAGAACATGAAATCAAATCTCACAGTGATTTTCCTTGTAGACATTGTAATGAAGTGTTGATTTGTATAAAAGACTTTCGCCAACATTTGGAAGACAAACATTTTCAACCACCATTAATTTGTGAATTTTGTGAAAAACGTTTTCCCAACCATGCCGCTATTCTGTGTCATTACCACCAACATTTTCCTTCTATGAAAACAGCCGACAGACGTCATACGTGTAAGGATTGTGGCAACAAATTTGTTTCCGAGAATAACCTGAAAACCCACAGAATGAAGAGATGTGGTAATGGAAAACCTCCTCGACAGAAAAGATACAAGTGCAGAGTCTGTGAGCAAATATTTAATGCAGAGTCTACATACGAACGCCATTTAGTGATAAGTCACAAAATTTATGCCGGATACGAATGCGAGGAGTGTGGCACGTTGTACTTCCATGTCAAAGGCTTGAGTCAACATATGCGTCGTTTCCACGGAAAATTCATCAACTACGATATTACGGAAATGCCAGAAGCAGTGGCTCCGCCACGTGATTTTGTGTGGGTGGGCAAATTCACACTTAAGCGAAATTTACCTCTCGAAATTTTTAAAACAACATCACCTTCCCAAAATTACAGTTTTTACCTGTAACACACAAGTCAGGTTTCAGCATACAACTTTAATGGTACCATTAGCACTATGGTAGGATAGGCAAAGGGGTGTAACGACGTATCAACACTAAAAGGAAGATACTTCTAAATTCGAAAATAAATGTTGTTAATGTCAGAGCCGTAACAAGCCAAGCCCGGCCAGGATGAAAATGAGCTAGCCCAGCCCCAGTAGTGAACAAACGCAAACGCAGTATTTCGATTTGTGGGGAGCCCAATAAATCCAGTGTAAGAAAGTCTCATATTCTTGCGTAGTGCGAAATTTTTAGCAACTTTAGCCTAAACTAACTAGAAAATACACTAAACATTCGCGCGTAGCGCGAAAATTTTGCCGATTTTATGCTACTGATTGGATATTTTCTGCTGAAATGAGTAACTAGTACATTAAAAATTTAAAAAAAAACAGTTAACCTTTCACAGTTTAACCATTTCTCATTTTAATTTCCACTAATATCTAGTGTAAGTGGGTGACTGGCCCGGCCTGGATGAAATCATAACCTACCCTTCTCGTCCTTACGCCACTGGTTAATGTCTTTGAACAGTTTGAATTTTAAAAGAACAAGAATATTCTAATATTACATGAAATAAGAAAATTTTGCACGTTTAAAAAGGGGAAAGTATCCGGATATTGAAGGAAATCAGGACATTTTGAATTTTTAAACAATTCAAAACACCTAGAAATTGCTTGGATTAAGCTGAACTTTTAGACAGTAAAAGTATCCGGCGATTTTACTAGAATTGAGAAAATTTTGAATTCTGAAACAAAAAAGTATCCGGAGAATGACGCAACTGAGAAAATTGTGCATTTTTTAACAATAAAATGTATCCGGAAACTAATAAATTAGTTTAATATTATTGCAATTAGTCATTTTCGTTGATGTTACTTACTGTTTCTAAAAGGCAATCTCATTTGAGATGAGACAGTATTATTAAATACAAAAATTGTGTTAAAAGTAAGTAAAAAGCTGATGATAAGTATGGCAACTTTCACTATGTTACCCATATTCATCATACCGCCTGATGGTCTCAGCGTGTCATATTGCAAAATTGCTTAAGTTTGAACCGTTTTCAGTGGAGTTTTTAAGTATCAGAAAAAAATCGCAAAAGATATGTGTAGGTTCCTTAATGTCTTCAATTAATGACACAGAAAGTGACACGTACTAACCACTTAATGTTAAATATTAAATGTATGTTGTATTTTAAAACTCAAGTCACCAAATCATCTTTATAATTCTTTCCTTTGGTAAAACAAAACCAAGAAAAATTTCAGGGTGGGCATGCCCACCCTGAATATTTTCCGGGTGGGCATTGCCCACTCTGCCCACCCGGTGGCGGAGCCCCTGGCCAGAAGCCAAACATTATTCAAAGGCGGAAAAGCGATACAAGTGTCCTCGCTGCGGTTTGCTATTTAAAGGAGTAGGGGGTTTTAATTATCACATTTCAAAAGATCATTTAGGTGTAAATTTGCTTACTGGTAAAGCTAGAGAAGTAAATACTAATAACATTTCCAATGCCAGAAAATATAAAAAGAGGAAAGAGTCTGAATCAGAATTTTCCACTTCCGACTCTAATTCCAATTCAGAAGATGAATATTCATCCTCGGATTCCGAATAGATGTGTGCCTAACTATATACTAAAATTAAGAAAACGTGAAAATGAAGAATAAATACTTGTAATTTTTGTTTTTGTAAGTTGATTATTGTTTTATTTTTAACTAATTAGTATAATTAGTCGCAAATACCACACTTCTTTGTCTCAATTTAACATGCTATTAAAAAAAAATTACATTTTACTTACTTAACCTTGCCTTAGATATTTTTGTCTTATACTTATATTTAATCGTGCATAGTATCTGTAGTTTGTTTATTATGCATGTAAGAACTGACTGTGTCATCGAAATAATATCAGAATGTTGCATTGTCTGGCAAACTAGCAAAGTTCCATAATTGTTATTTTATTTTATTACATTATACGTTATTTATACATCAGTGTTTTCACATCTTATCATAGTTAGTAAAGATTAAACTATTAAACAAACAAAGTAAACAAACTTTCTAATACTCATGCACACAGATCAGAGATGTATACTTGAAACTTACAAAAATGATAGGTATATATTCACAACTACCACAATTACGTAATTATTAAGAATGTTGTACTATCAAATGCATAGCTAAACTCGCCTGGAAAAAATTCATAGTGGAAAAAATATTGATACTTCAAATCATCATAGCATGATCATTTAATGCAGTCAAGGGCGTACCCAGAATTTCTGTTTGGAGAGGGCTTGGCTTGACCTATTAGATAGTTACAGAAAAGACCACCACAGCAAAAATAATAGTTATTTACCTACTTATTATTATAAGCATAATATTATTATAGACATAGTAAAATATTTACTTGTGATATTTTTTCTATCTCAATCTCAACTTACCCTCTGTTGTATTAAAACAAGTGACAAAAATGAACCTCAATGCGGAATATTCTCTCAGTTTGAAATCCTGGATTCGAGTAGAGTGAATTGTTACATCAGGATTAGAACCAGATGTAAGATAAGAATACAGATATCATCCAAGAATACTAATATAGTTAATTGACTTTTTTTAGGGTGAACATAATAAAAATAAATTAAAACATATTAGATAATATACAAATTAATACGTGCTAAACTTACTATCAGAAAAATCAGAAGTACCTAACTTTTTATAGCTATCTCTGTTTTTGTTCTTGGTAAGAAAATAAATATTATTGTCAATTATAAGCATAGGTGATAGAAAATTACTATACTATTACTCCTTTAGTTGTTGTTCAAATTTTTCATTGTGTGGAAAAAAATCATCGTTAAAATTAAATTCTATCGGTTTGTTTCTCCGTTGGGAATATGTTACGAAATGTGAAATTCAGCAGGAAACTTCAATCATTATTGTAATTATATTATTGAAGGTTAAATTAAATCGCTGTAACAGGTTATATAAATGTTATGTTCATATTTCAATTTTCAGACTCGGACATCAAAAGCAAACTAACTCGCAACAAATGAAAAATTCTTTGATATTAAAAGAGCATTATGGAAAACGCCGCTGCTACTGCTGCAAATTGTGCAAATAAATGCTTGAACTGTTGTAAATCGACTGCACAACTAATATCAAATCCAGTGGACAAATTTAACATCATTGATGGGATATTTGGCGTCTTCGATTTCGAAAATAAATGTGCACTGCCTTTAAGAGTAAAATCGGAATCGGATTACATTCGAATGTGTGGGTTATGCAGTCCAAATTTTATATCACTGTCAAAATCGTTGCAGTCATTTCGTAGTCGAACGACGGATGCGTCTTTCATCAGTGGCATTCTCAAACAGAAAATTAAAACAAAAGAAATAATCATCGATTCCCAAAATGAAGATGAGTGTATCAAAAATTCTTTAAATACAAATGAAGACGAAGAAAAAATCCTTCCTTTCGACTGTGACAAACAAACCACTGGTGACTGTGGCGATAAAATAGTTTCAAACAGTTCCAGGCAAAATGAAACGACAAATATTTTTACTTATCATGAAAAGCGACTTGAGCTGTTGGTGCAAAAACTAGTTTCAAGTCATACTCCTTCTACAAAATATAATTTAGAACAAAATTGCAAATATTCATGCCAATATTGTAAAAGGAAATTTTTAACATTCACACAAAGAAGGGAACATTACAATTCTGCTCATTATAAGGAAGAATATAATTACACCTGTCAACTATGCAACGAAAAATTTCATTTAAAATGGTTTTATGACACTCATTTGAAATCTGCACATGGTGGAATTGAATTGAAATTTACGTGTACACTTTGCCGTGAAAATTTTAACAGCAAAGAAGAATTAAATTCGCACAATTTCTCCGCACATGCCATTTCTGTACATCCCTTCCAATGCAAACATTGTGATAAATCTTACGTTTCCACTGATGAAATAAAACTTCTCCGGGAACATTTGGTGGAATTTCATAAAAATACCTTAGAAGCGAAAGCTGCTCGTAAGTCTACAAAAAAATTAACTTCCATAAGTAATGATTTCTCCACGTTAATTTTTTAATTTAGTATTAAATTATTCAATGAGTTTAAAAAATAAGAAATGTTTTTAACGCAGAAGAAAATATGGACCAAGAAAAAATTCTGAATTTAGCTTTAAGAGAAAATCCGGAATTTCACTGTCTCAACTGCCAAAAAAGTTTCAATACTCGAAACGCTCTCAACGTTCACATGGCGTTTGATCACTTTGAATACAAATCTTGTCGAGTGTGCCAGGAGGAATTTTCTAGCAGCAATGGGATTTCAGCACACGTCGAAGAATCAGGACACAGTATCAGATATTGTGTTTTATGCGAAAATAGAAAATTTGATAACTTCGCAGCAGTTATCAAGCATTTGTTGTCAGTGCACAATCCTGATAAGCCTTATTCCTTTATTTGTGAAATGTGTGGAGACGCTTTTAGGTTTTCTGATCAATTAGCTAATCATTATAAATGGCACGTTCGCAGAATTTCGCCACGCGAATTTAAATGCACAAAATGTGCAAATGCTTTTATGTTAAAGCACCATCTTACAAACCACATGAAAAAAGTTCATAATATCAAGAACGAAGGAAATCCGAATAAAACTAAATATAAAAGAAGAAAGACGACGACGACTAATTCCTTCAAGTGCGAATATTGCAAAATGACTTTTGATACATCGACTGGCTTGTCTTTGCACAATCGGAATTCCCATTTAGGTTCTGTGTTTAAAAAGTCTACAAATTCTGAATTAAATTGGACTGAGTCTATGACCTACAGTGGTGAGAAATTGGATAGAAGATACAAATGCAACATTTGTGATAAAAATTTCAAGAAAGCTGATCATTGTAAACGACATTTGTCAGCTATACATTTCTTTAATGCCAATGGAGCAGCCGTTTCCAGAAAACCAAAGAGAATTCAATGCGACGTTTGCAATAAGTGTTTTAGTGCGGATAATCGTAATCGTCATATGAAAATGCATGAAAAAGAAGGTACGGCCAAAGGGCCACAAAAGAGTTATTCTTCCATATTGATGAAATGCAAATTTTGTAATGAAGAAGTGGTGGGAGTATTAAAAATGCGATGCCACTTCCAAAACTGTCATTCGGACACAAAGGAAGCAACTGCAGCAGGTTGGTAACTTTACATTTAAATGTTTCATTGTGTGACTTGTAAGCATTTTTTAATTGCAATACACAGGTTTAATGTAAATTGTAATATAGAAAGATGCTAATATTATTTTCCTTATCCGATACCGACCGTTCAAATCCTCAAGTACTTTTGTGCACTAAAACTAAAATTAAATAATTTACAACCAAGCATCATTCATGATCATGATTAATTGCAAATATTTTTGCTTGTATTATTTTCAATTGCACTTTTGACTTATGGATGACAGAAATGGTATTAAGTATTAATTTTTTTATTTCTTCTTTCAGTAGGAAATATGAAGAGAAAAGACGAAGACGATAGGGGTGTTACCAAATCTTACATCACTAGTAAATGTTTCGTTTGCAAATATAATTTCTCTTCGGTCGTTGAAAAGGACAAGCATGACGAAATCTTTCACAAAAAGAAGATCCCGTGCCACATGTGCAATAAAAGTTTTTCGAAGGAATCCGAGTGCAGAAAACACGAAATCAAATCTCACAGCAATTTTCCTTGCAAATCTTGTAATCAAGTGTTTATTTGTATAGAAGACTTCCACAAACATTTGGGAAACGAACATTTTCAACCACCATTAAGTTGTGAATTTTGTGAAAAACACTTTCCCAACCATTATACTATTCTCTGTCATTATCGTCGACATTTTCCTCCCTTAAACACAGCCGACAAAATTCACAAGTGTAAGGATTGTAGTAACAAATTTGTTTCCGAGAAAACCCTGAAAACCCACCAATTGAAGAGATGCGATGGAAAACCTCGTCAACGCAAAGTCAGATACAAATGCAGACTGTGCGAAGAAACATTTAATTTATCGTTTAGATATGAAGTTCATGTAATGAAAATTCATAAAATGTACGCTGGGTACGAGTGTGATGAGTGTGGCACGTTGTACTACGATGTCAAAGGCTTGAGTCAACATATGCTTCGTGTCCACGGGAAATTCATCAACTACGATGTTACAGAAATTCCAGAGGCCAAACGTTATTCAAAGACAGAGAAACAGTACAAGTGTCCTCGCTGCGGTTTGTTATTTAAAAGAGTAGGGGGTTTTAACTATCACATTTCTAAAGATCATTTAGGTGTAAATTTGCTTACTGGTAAAGCCAGAGAAGTAAATACTAATAACACTTCCAATTCCAATGCCAGAAAATATAAAAAGAGGAAAGAGTCTGAATCAGAATTTTCGACTTCGGATTCAAATACAGATTCAGAATGTGAATATTCTGCCTCAGATTCAGAATAATTATTTACATATACATCAGATTCGAAAGAAAGTAAAAATGAAACGAAAATATTTGTAATGTGGTTTTAATCAGTTTTTTAAGTGTTTATTTTTAATAGTTTTTATAATTAATGGTAATTAGATACTTCTCTATTTAACACACTACTATTAAAAAGATTGCATATTACTTCCTTAGTCTTAGATATTTTTACCTTTTAATATCGCACATACTACCAGTGCAGTAGTTTGTTGATTAGACATGTGAGAGCTGACTGTGCCATTGAAATGATATCAAATATCGCATTATCTAGTTGCGTTCCAAATTTTTTATTTTGTTACTATTATATTATAAAATATTTTATTATTACACGATTTTGTTTACTGTATATATTTATAGTCAATAAAAAGTACAAGAAAGCACAGATATCAGAGATGCCTAATTAAAATCTGCAAAAATTATGTATGCTTAGCTGCTTAGTCACAACTTACTAACTTACCTAGGTATTAGTTACGAATGCGGATAGGACAGGTAATGGGAACTGCGGATCAGTAATGATTGATTTCAGATCTGAGGAACTGCATGTCCAGAAGAATGAGTCCATCGGCCGAATTGGCCAAATACTACTTACTTAGCTTTGTGTGGATTCCAAATCGCATTAAAAGTTTCTTTAATATTCAATGTCTCCATCCAATGGCTTCGGCATACCGCTGGACATCAACTCGTAATAAGTATCAAATGCATAGCTAAACTTACATGAAAAAATTCATATGGCAAAAAACTCTTACTTCCATACTTCATTATATATTTACTTACATTAGTGAATACGAAGCCCTTTATACGAATACTAGTTACCATCTAAGATTTTCAAAATCTCAAGTTGCCTCTTTATTAGACCGTTAGGTGTATATGGGAACGATAGTAATGTCCGTCTGCCTGTCTGTCCGCCCGCGCCCGTCTGTATGTCGTCTGTGCACAAAAGTAGTGGTGGGAATGGATAGGGTTAGTAGTGGTGAGAATAGATGGCGTTAGTAGTGGTGGAAATAGATCGGTTAGCAGTTTTTGGTGTAACATAGATTGCAAAATAATAAAATATAAAATAAAATATTTCAAATGGCCTAACGGTCTCTTTACATTTGTTACAGTTGTAACAGTTTATTATTGATGAGCGGCCTTTCAATTTTTACATTACCTTCAGCCTACATGTATATGGCGTTTATAGCCAGACATAACTGATGTACATTTAATTTCACTTGTTTCAATTGCCATGTACAAAATTTTATTTAGATGACAAAAAAATTAATCAAAACTAGTTGCACTGTGGTGATCAACTATTTCTCCTCTACATAGGTACCCTGAAAGTTTCATAACTCAATCGGTGAAGACTTTCTACCAAAATGTTCAAGATTGACGTATGCATTAAAAATAACAATTTTTATCATTTGTTACAACGTCATCAGATCGGTTTAGCATACACGTTTACTTTTTTTAATCGTAATTTTTTCGCCTGGGACCAAACTTTTTCAAGTTTTACAAGTGTGTTTAAAATTTTTGAGGACTATTTGAACCTATCATTGAGATAATACTGACAACTACAACAACCTCTATGGGCATTCAACTTTAAAAAAAGGTTTCATGAGTCCATCTTGTTCAGAGAATAAGTTTTGTCGAGAAAAGTGACCGAATGTTGCAAATTTCAAAGAGGTCCATCCATCATCGTCTTGGGAAAAGTGGAAAAATTGAAGTTGTTGCTTTGGTTCCAATGATATTTTTTAAAAATACTAGACATGTAAGAACTGACTGTGCCATTGCCTTATTGTTAGTGGTTAGATAACTAACTGTACCATTGAAATGATATCAGAATATCGCATTATCTAGTTGAGTTCCAAGTTTTTTATTTCGTTACTGTAATAGCTTTTAGAAAGTCCACTTTGATAGATTATATGTATATTAAATATTTTCGGTCAATCTCAGCAACAGTTTTTTGTATAACATTTATCCATTAGTTGCTCATAATCAAACATTTTATAGTCCAACAACTAATTAATTAATAATTTTAAATAATTATAAACTAATAATATAAATTTATTTAGGTACTTTGTTGACTGTCAAGTTGCTTAGCTTTATGTTAGCTGCGGTGGACTGATTTTTTCTACTCCCGGTATTCTTTTCATTTTGTTCTGAAAAATCTTTCACCAAGTTTCCGTAAGGTACGTTTTTCGATTTTCTGGAATAAATGGGATTTTGTTGTCGCCAGAATTGTTCACGTATTTCTAAATATTTTAATGCCTCCGTTGCGCTATCACGAACCACAGTAGAACTGAAATTACTGGATTGGATGTCTAACAAGGGCAAATTCAAATATGAATATATCCACAAACGTTTGTTTAAATAAGAAGTGTAGTACAAAAGTTAACCTGGACGTTGAAGAAATTTAAGCAAATATTCCTTGTCAGAAAACATTTGCCCTAGAACCTCACGAGCAACCCAACGGGAACGAGCATTTGATTTCGAATTCGCTTTTCCGACACCTATGACTTTTGCCTTGCTTTCTTCACTCTCCAACCATAAATCACGATCCCGACTGTCACCCCGCTCCTCTTTCCCTATTTACAAATTATTTTAGGCCTTAGTTTATCAAATACTGAAATCTATCCATTCTCAAATATTTTCCAGACATATGCTAAAATATTTTCCAGACAAACGATTTAAACTTCATATTTTATCGGCAGGTAAGATACATTGTTCGGAATGGTACACTGAAATTCCCACTATTATTAGTAATAATATTTCTGGGTAAGTAATTGACTTTCCTTTGCATTCCATTTCATGGAATCTAAATGGAATTTACCTCTTGCCACAGCTTCCATTTTATCAATCAAGGGGAGAATATCATCAAGATTGGATATTTGTGTGGCTGATCGATCTGGACATAAAAATGAATACTCGTCACTAAGGTTGTTTATTTCTCTATTACTAAAATTCAATCATTGCTTGGTGGTTTGATTTATGTGCAGCGTGTCAATCAGTCAGGGAAACATACAAGTTAATACATTAGTGAGTATCAAAACCAATATGATATGTTTATTATATTGTACGCATACCTGATTACCCCAATTTTTCCAACCCAGTATAGCGGGGCAAAAGCAAA
>JABASD010003678.1:0-18748 GCA_019776165.1 Pogonognathellus flavescens | reverse complement strand
TGGATCGGGTTAGTGGTGACGGGAATGGATCGGGTTAGTGGTGACGGGAATGGATCGGGTTAGTGGTGGTTGGGCATAGTTGGGGCTCGTTGTTTTTAGTGTGACGTAGATGTTAAAATATTGCTTTCGAAATTTCAGATTAGATATTTTAATTTGATTGACGGTACTTGATTATAATCGTAACAGTAATAATTGTAACAGTCAATTGTAAAATTGAAAGCACAAAATGGTGAATCATAAGTAAACTATATAATAAAATTATCGATACGAAAAAATGTTGAATAGAAGTCACATTTTTTCATCCTTTTCGACAAAGTGTGCAAAACGATTTATTTGGAAGTTTACCGACCATAAAGCTCGGTTTTGAAGTTTTATAACACGGAAAGATAGGGTGGAAGTACTGGGGTTACTTTTTAAATGAGCTGGTAATATCCTGCTGAGAAGTACTCACAGTATAAATTCTACCATAATGTATTCTAATAATATTTTCTTTGAATATTTTAGTATCTCATTTATGTAACCGATATGTAATAAACAATTGTAAATACTTACTGATTGTACACCGGTTTGGATCATAGTATGGGGAAAAGCCATCTTTAAATAGCTTATCAGAAAACGGCCAATCACTAGGACAAAAAAGGAATTTAGATATTGTTTGAATTCGAAAAGCTTCAGAGGAATTGTTCTATAGTTTGCTGCCGATTTATTTTTAAAATTATTATTATGTTCACTATCAATTCAATATTATATTCACTGGTCAATAATTGATTAGTTTTGGATTTGCATCTGTAGGTACCAATTGTCAGTCTTCGGCGTGGATAGTTCTTTACTTTGTAGTCGAAGCGACACGATTTTCTCCATAAATGAAGTATTTGTTGAATCCTGTCGTGAGATAAATAATGCACTTTATACACAATTTGCACAAAAATTACGAAAAAATGAATTTTTTGTTGAATATTTACCAATGATCCCAACAAATAGTGTTCATTCAAAAAATTTGAATCGTTCAGCCAGTTTGGATAGCCAATGCAATCATCGATAAGTAAAATGCTTAGCAGAGACACCATTTTTGGTGATGTATCCAGTTCGGCCCTTTCGACCATTTCGTACGTCCTCGCCATTATCTCTTTACTCATATTATGAACGATTTCTCTACTACCTTTGCCAAAATTTTGTTGCATGTATTTCTGTTCTACTCCAGAACTGTAAGCCAATGAGATGCAAATTCGGCTTCTGAAAATTAAATTTTTTTTATTAATCGTAGTATTTTTTCGATCATTAGTAAAAATATGGCTAAATCATGTTACACAGGCTAGCACCGGTATCTAATTAACATTACTAACACAAATTATTTTAAACTTCCATATTTTGAAGAATTTTTTTACATGAACGAATCATCAGTTTATAGTCGCGGACAGTCCGAGTCACTCACTTAAAGGTTGAATGTTTAAAAAAATTCAAAATTCCCAATTTTAAAATCATGTTTTGGGGATTTCTATTAGTATTACTTTGTCTCATTTAACATTGCTTTTGATTCAAAAGCCGAAATTTATGTGAAAATATTTAGTTTTATTATGAAGAAACAAATTTCCAAAAAGGTTTTAAGTAATAGAGATATTGTGAAAAACCTACTTGAAAAACCCGTGGGTTTTTCGGGTTTTTCATCAAAAACCCATGGGTTTTTGGTTCCCTGGTTTATACGAATGTAACTTAAACAATTGAGGTACTACATTGTACAAAAACAATTTGAATTAAATGACTATGTCAGAGAATAAATTATATTACTTTCTAAAAACAAATTCAATGTTAGTTTTTAATTAAGTTTTAAATGTTTTAACTACCTTTTTAATTTACACCAGTTTTTTCACTTGTATATTATATGGTTGAAGGTAAGTTCAGTAAGTTGTCTTAAAACTCTAACTACAAATACTGTATCATATTTTGTAAAAATTATATGTAACATGATTTTCATTAATACTTACCGCGGAGATTGCTCTTTGACTGGAAGATACTACAAGGAAGTAAAATCGAATAGCGCTTTCCTCATGGCTTCATTGCTATATGCGGTTAACAAAGCTACGACTCTCCAGGCAATGTAGTTGGCCACAGTCTCCTTGGGGGTTTCTTCAATAAGATGCAGAAGTTTCGAAAAATATATTTCGTCAATTATCGATATATCAGTTTCTGACACATTCACAGTTTCATTTTTCCCAATCGCTGCTTGTAAATATCCAACGAGATTTACCTTTTAATTAGATAAAGTTATGTTATTTATTTATAAATTAATTTGTGTCGAAAACCGTGAAAATTATCTTTACTTTTGCTAAATTGGTATTTCAAAAACCTTACGTCAAATCCTGAAACTACATACGAGTACATCGATTGTACATGCACTACAGTTGAAGAAATTTCCAATGGTAAAGTTTCGTTTTTTATAATTTTTGAAAGCTTCAATTCAAATTTTACAATATCTTCAACTTTCTTATCCAAATGTGTTGTGGAATTGAATATTGCGAGTTCTTTCGCAACTGATTTAACAAGCACTTGATATCCTTTGATAATTTCAGGTTCGAGATGTGTTTGATTAACCAAGTGTAATCAAGGAACAATGTTGTTGTTGGACCTAACTGTAGAAATAAATTTACTTCGGTAATTTAATATTAGAAACATAAAATGAGGATGTATTTCGTTTTTGTACATCAATGATTACTATTTTACTATGGCTTATGTACTATAAAAGAATTAGTCATACTTATAGAATCTGACAGCGTAAAAATGATTTTGAAAAATACATATATTTGAAATTGTTTAACAGTTTGTCCCATCAGTTCCCACCAATCGAAATTAGCAGAATTCCAGTCTGGATTGAGCAATGGCCACCCGCCGATTCCATCTAAGATTTTCCTTAAACCATCCGGGCTTTTTGATTCTATTCCAAAATTAATACAAAAAATTGTTAACATATCTACGGGATTTTTGTAACTTAAAGGTAGCCTAAAATTGAGCCTTCCTTCATGCAGTCATCATATAAATGTTTTGATACTCTCAGTGTTGTAGTGTCGTTTTCATTTAACGGTTCTTCTGAAATCTCTGCAAGTAGATACAAAAAAGCAAATGTCTTATTCCGTTTTGATTTTTTTCTGGTCTTTTGACATAGGTTGAAATGGAAATAAAGTAACCTACAATCGCTCAAATGCGTTTGAAGAAATATTTTAATTTGTAATACCTTGGTATGCATCCCATTGATTGGGAGGATAGAATGTCGGTCTAGAATGACGAGAATTCCAATTTCCGCAAGCATATTCGTAAAAATTTTCACATGGATTCACTGAGTCATTAATTGCTCCCCAAATATTTTGTACTAAATGAGAGAAAAAATATTTTAATATTCGCTCCGAATAATTATTATTTTTTGAACAAGAAAAGTTCAAATATATTAAATTCAGTAGATATAATCATTGCCAACTTATTTGAGAATGACAATAAATGAATTATATAATAAATAAATAATAAAATATTCATGATTAAGCACCCTATGGAAGTCAATTTACTTATAGGAATTAATTATGACTACATCTGCGGTGACTACCATAACTCACAAACGGATTTATGCAATGCGTTCGAACTTCTCTGACGTGATCTCTGGGTCGCAAAGGTCAATTTCAAAAATGGGACCAATCGGTGACATTAACCGCCGCCCCTTGCGCGATCGCTCAAAAAACAGAATTTTTAATTCAATTTTTAAACGTTTCGCAATTTTTTACGGCCGTCCAAATTTTTTTGCGGAAAACCAACTTCACAGCTTCGTTGGCATTAAATGTTGGATATAGCCAAAAAATTTCATAACATTCGGTGAAGGTTCATGTTCGACCTTTTTTGATATTGTTTCTCAACATCCGGTGAGACTGCATGCGATAAGAAAGTAAAATTTAATTTATTCCTAAAATTACATTTACGGATAATCTAAGTAAAAATAATTTTACTAATAATTTTCGTTACTAGCATACATCTTATGGCTGTAATTTTTATACCTATAGCTCTATTATTTTAGTTTATACCAAAAACGAAATAAATATAGTTGTAATTTACCGCCTAAATGCTAATTGTAAGACTCACTCAAGGACGTACCCTGAAGGGAGCACGTGCCACCCCCTCCTAATGTCGAAAAGAGATATTATGTATGGCTGAAGGCTACAAATTATACTATTTTTTGCTATATTTTGCGGCTGTGATCCCCACTCCCCCAAATTCAGCTGTGCCTCCTCCCAAGTTAAATCCTGGGTACGCCCTTGGCAGAATATCTTATAGTGCTAAAATATTAAAAACACAGAAAGAATTTACAATGTATTATAGAGATAATTGGTTGACGTATCCAGTATATTATACATTTATTAATGCATAATTAAAATTAATGAAAAGAAATCGTACCTATTTGGTTCACATTTTGTGTGCCAGAACCAGAGTCCGGGTAAAATAACGGGTATATAAATATTAATGTGATTGTAAACACACTCATTTTCTTATGGTTCAATAATTTGAGCACCGTGATATGAGCAAACACGAAGTCGAATAAATAAACGAAAGTTATTTTGCAACTATAATATAGCCCTTCATCTTGGATCAAACAACATGTGCAACTTTCATGTATAGCGTTTTTTGTATTGAGCTAAATTAACATGTGCAATTCATGTGTAAATGCGACTTCACGTATTATCGTTGATAATTATGACTCCCACGTGTTCTAGCTAAAAAACATTTTATGAAACGATTTATATTCTTAATGTATTTATGTTTATTATATAATTGTATGAAATATGAATCATCGTTAAAAGTCAGCTAATGGTGGAATTATTCTCTGTGAATTGTCCACTAATAAGTAAAAGCATTTATATTTCATTTTCTGGAGGTGATTCAGGTGATTATTTGAATTACACTGTAAAAAGTAAAGAAGCGTCATTAATATTAACAATTTACATTATGAGGTGTAGTGTGTAGTATTGTGTATTAAAGAAATGACCTTGTAATACTGCTAATAATCTGAATGATTGTTTGTATTATTGTAGCTTCAAGCTTCGCACATTGTAACTTTAAATACAGAAATGTAGGTAAGTGATATTGGAAGAACGCCTTTAATTAAACCAAATTACACCGTATTAATTGAACAAGATTTTTCATTTGACAGTGATAACTTGTAGATGAAAATGCGCAAATGTAGATAATTCGCTTAATTATTGTTCATACATCGTATCGGTTTGTTGATAACCATTATTACATATTTGATGTAATTATGTGTTTTGTTGATTTAAATGATCTGCCAAGTAAACCTTTTGTAATCTAAAAGTAGTAATGAAACTAAATGTAAGCCTATTATGTAACACAATAATAACCTCTCAGGAGGAATTTGAATAAATAAATAAATTTAGAAAAACGTGTGAAATTTTAGGTTTTTAAATGATAAAAGTGTAAGAAATTGGAAACCACACATCTGATTTCTTCCAAAAACTTTTCATTTTTGATTTTGAGCCAAAGAAAATCTGAAATAATAAAACTGGTTTTTCCAACCGCTGACGCAAAACCGCTGACAACAGTTATGATTAAGGCACTTGTGTGGCATAATTTTTATCTGAATGGAAAAAGAGCGTACTAAGAATATTAAAAAATTTAGAACTCCCCATATTTTGAAAGTAAACTCCAATTAATGTCATTTAAGTATTTCAACTGACTTAAATTACACTTATTTGAATAAATGAATTTTAAACTACATTTTAAATTACATTTTTATAGTACTCCCGATATTTTACTACAATCCAATGTTACTTGAATTTTAAACAGAAGGAGTCGGTCTGTGCTAATGGTTTATTTTTGTTTGTTTAACTATTTTCACTCCTTATAATAATTGTGTCAATTGTGAGAATCAAGGATAATATGGAAATTACTTGTAAAATATGGCTATACAACTTCTCGACACATATTATAATTCTATTTAGCAAGTAGCAAGGTGTTATATACTACTTAATGAATTTGAAGCGTATAATATACAGATAAACTTGCTAATTACATTTAACTGGAAAGCTTTAACAAGGCTACTTGAAAGTTAATCATTTCTGAAAAATATAGCAATCACGTTTCTTCCGCTATAAAAACGGTGTTTGAATGCACGAATCCCTTCTTATTTATTTACCTACTGAAATCATCAAAAGGGAGAAAAGAACTGGTATTGATTTTTGCTGATAAGTATTCTCGATTATATTATATGAATACATTCACTTCACCTTAACTGTACTGCACTGCAATTTAGTTTTAGCAGCAAGAAACAATACTAACAATGGAATGAATTGAAACACTCTTGCAAAGTAATTCTTACATTTGAGTGATTGATAATGTTGTAACCGGGTAGGATACTTAATTTTCTTGACTTTACGAAAGTACGCTAATTTTCTGTTAAATTTTAGTTGTTTTCCTAAATCCAAGAGGCACCATAAAATATTTTTCCTTAGTTGTATAGAAATGATGAAGCTGTAGTAATTTTTGGCGATTATAAGTTTTTTATTAAAGAGTGTAGAGGCATAATATAGTGCCATGTAATAATAGATAAGTTGTATAACGTATAAAGGTATCCCAAATTTCTTGGTATTTTTAGTATGATTTGTTAGATTCTCGAAATTATTCAAAAGCATCAGTGAAATTTGCAAGCATGGTATTTTGAGATAAGAAACAATTTTTTTTAAATCGTACTATTAGTGGGGTTGAGATTTGAGATTACTTGTAAGTATATGGTTGACTACAATTTGTTTGTCAGCAAAGAATCTCATATAATTTTATGTTTATGATCTAAAAGCGTAATATGAACCATAACCATATCATATAAGATTATTGACTTGCGTCCTGAAAAATAATAACTGTCTTGCTACTTTTTACAGTTACATAATAAACAGTCACTTCTGTTTTCTTCTGAACCTAGTCGTTTTCTTTAAATTATGAGTTTAACTATCCAATTTCTCCAGGGAATGTAATAATATTGGTTTATACTTGGTTCGTACATATTCAAAATGAAACGAAAAATTAATAACCCTCTCCTTATAAAAACAAAATTAAACAAGTATAGGTACGTATAAGTATTCTTTTGTGTGCTCACTATTTTCATTTCGCATGAAAATAAATATAACAAGAAAAATACCTTTAACAAAATAAGCCAAATGTGTGCTTCATTTAGTAGCTAGGGTTCTGTTTTTATTAATGTAGGCTTATCTTATAAAAGTATGACTTAAATGGAACATTTCTTGTGCGTAGATTGTAGCTCATACCGTTATTTAAATAATTGTAGAATGTTTTACACAATTCGACACAGTTTCTAGAGAAGACTTTGATAAGCACTAAATTAAAAGCAGCTACAAACAGTACCTACAGGTATATGGTATATACTTACTAGTATAAAAATCTATTCTGATGATTATCAAATAATATTAAATGAGATTGGACTAGAGCCATATGTATAATTAACAATTGATTCTATTTGGCTTTTTTATTACAAGTGTAATAAACCTTGCTGTCAGTGCCTTTTATGTATCCTTCACCATAAGTTGTTTCCTACAGACATTTCTGTTTCACTTATTATATTTTCAAAACTGTATCAAAATGTTGTCACCCGTATTCCACAAAAGCATGAAACTGATTGTTAGAATAGGCAACATTTCTAATGCCATTCCTTATAAATGGGACGACGAAACAAATTTATTCGTTACGAAAACATCAAAGTTCTCTTATTTAAAATTTATTATTACAGTTTTCATTTTACTCATTCACATTTTAATATCGAGCTATAAAGTCACCGAAATTTTGTTAATTGAGGGGTTTTCGACAAAACTAACAATTTCCTTCTCTGGCATCATTTTTATGACATTAATTGCAATTCCTAGTGTGGCATTATTATTTAAGTATAAAAACTTTGTGGAATTACATAACGCATCGCTGATTTTTCTTGCCCGATTTAAAGGTTGTATTATTCGCATCGCTAATATGAAAAACAAATACTTAAAATTTAAATCTATATTGTGTATCAAACTGAAAAATTATGGAATGGGTTTTGTAATGTATAATTCTTTTATTTTTCTCAGATTTGTATTGTCTAAATTCTAAAGTGAAACCGAGGAAATTTGAGAAAATGTTTTACCAACACATTGTATCGGATTTCACCATTGCTCCCGCATTAATGATGGCCATTTATATGAAATATCGAAATGAAGTTGGATTTTTGACTTCAATTATTCCAAAGCAAAATCGATATCTTCTCTTCCATCTTATATATGGGCTTTCCATTGGGCTCGGCCAACTTTTTTGTGGATCAATCATTAATTTTATCATGTTACCAATACTTTCTTACTCCGCTGGATTCATAAAGATTCTTCAAGAAATGAAGTAAGCTTTATAAAGTACATTACTATTTACTATAAGCACAGCTACAATAATAAATTTTTTTTTTGTCATTTTTATTTCTTGGTCTAAATTACATACAGTTTGATATAAATATTTGAGGTTTTTAGAAGCTTTGTTAGCTTTGTAGTAAGTTCATTTAAAAAAGTCATAAAAATTACATTACCTTAACCCACACCACACATATTATATCAATGAAACTTTGTGAAAATAAATAAAGCCATAAAAAATTCACAGTTGTGAAAAATCAGCACAATTCAAAAATGTTGAGATTTTTTAAAAATCAAGCAAGCTTTACTAACAGCTAATTTTTTCCATGTGGTGTATAAATAATACTCTGATGATTTGTACAAACATTAAAATCCATTATCGACGCCAGTGTTGGTCTCCTTGTGTAGGTCTACTTTTAATTTACAAAATAAACAACCAAATTGGACTATTCAAACCAATTCTCTCTTAACTATGACAAAAGGTTAATTACCCGTTGACTGCCCCAGAAAACTTACCCCACCTCTATACTAACTAACTTCCAATAAACAGATTTTGACCTGCGAAGTTGAGGTATTTTCCATTATAATAATGAATAGGACGAATATCGCCTATAGCCTCTTAAAAAATTATTGAAGACATCAAAAATTGAATTATGATGTGAGGTCTTGCTAATACCGTTAGTCAAAAGGGGTTTATTGTGAATAAATTTAATCTATTTCTATTTTACTATTACAGACTTGGCAAACCGGCAGTCAACTATGAAACGAGGAGTATACTTCGCACACCTAAACACATTGTGTGGGTAGCCCGTTCTCTTCATGTCCTTTTTCGCGTTATAGAAAACATGTCAAAAAAAGTGCTTCTGCCTGCCCAATCTTTAATGACTCGTTGTATTTTACTAAACAATTATCTTTTTATGTGCAATTTGAGAAATTCTACTATAATTGAATTATTCATCTTTATATCATTGTCTCCTACAGTGACAATATTTTGGTTGGGTTTCCTTCGTTCTGCATCTAAGCTTAACAGCCATTCCAAAAGTTGTATTCGCTCATGGAAATGTTTTGACTTGGAAATGACGAAATTTTCTAAATCCTGGAAGCCCTTACAAATAAAGATTGCCGATGTCTCTCGCGTTGGGAAGAAAAGCGTAGCGAATTACATCAGGACAATCACTCGAGGAACAGCTAAATTGTTGGTTGCAATGAAAGATTAAATTAACAAAATATTATTTTCTAACTTGGGGTGTTCAAAGCACTTCACTGCAAGGAATGTTAATGCTATTTAAATAAAATATTACAATAAGATGCTAATAATTTTATCATTTTTGCGTATTTTTACATGTATAGTAAGTTTATTTGTACACAGACAACATTCTGGGTGTGTAGCATCCATCATAACTATAGATACATTAGAGGCACGTGTATTACAATTTTAAAAATTACAAATTAAAAGAATAATATTTATTGTTAGCATAAAAAATAAAAGATTCGTTCACCTATTTAGATAACCAAAGTTCACTACATTCAGTAACACATTTTCTTTATAAAAAGGCAAATTTTTGGTTTTTAGCATAGCCACGGGGCATCCTGGATATTTCACTAAGATTGGATAGGGATAAATTGATTATTCAAAATATTTAGTAATGTTTTATTTTTGATTCGACTCTTAACATTGTCTCTTTATAAAAGCCTTCTTCACTTTATTTGCAAATATCAACACAATATGTATAGGCATAATTAAAACGAATATTGAGACAATAATGTCTTGTAGATGGAAAGTAGTACTTTGTATTGAGAAATAATCTGAATAAATTCACATTACATTACATTACATAAAACAATTAACTGAATTTTCATCGATGAATTCGTAAAACTAAAAGTCGTAAGTTATTATTAGTGGGTTGAGAAAAATGAAAATGGCATCCATTGAAGATACAGTTACAGCAGGTGTTATAATAATTTTTGTTCTAATCCTGGAATTTGAGAACCTCAAAAGCTTAGATTACTATTAACTACAAACTGGTAATGTTTTCTCCTAGCGTTCAAATTATATAGCTTGGCTTAGCATAAACCATTTAAACCTGTGCTGTGTATACTTATGTATATGTTGATACTTCTCATATATATAGGTTTATATAACTTCGGTGCGGATATAATATACCAATATACCTAACTAATTGTAAGTCGAATTGGTTTTCTTGAAAGTGTACTAAAAACATTTTTTCAAGCAACAGTATATGTACCTAAGTATTTATATTGATTATACCTCGTTGGCTTTATAATTATGCTACCTGACATTTTGCCTGCACGAAACTCTAATTTACGATTTTACGGGATGTAGACTTTAGATACAACAACTAAATAAATGTCGATAAGTTTAAGTTTGCAATAGTATTGATATGAAGTTGATTCGTAGAAATATAGCAAATGAAGTATCAATTTATACAAAGAGGTCAATTCGATCTACATTTGGTACGATAATTGTTGTGTTGTTTTGGACTACCTAACCATTTAATGCATGTGATATGAAATTTTACATTTCTTTGAAGTCTTAATATCTGAAAACACAAATATACATACATTGTGTACTTTTATTGTCTATAGAAATTAAATTTCGGGTGTACCTATATAATTTTGTGGCTATATTATATTGAGAGTAACATTATATTCTGCTAAGCTGAATTAGGTTGCTATTTGCATAATTAAAAGGTCAGCAGCATTTCAGCCGTTCCCTGACAAACGGAATGTAAAAATGTGATGATTTTTCTTTTCCTTGAGTATGAAAATTGTCCAATGTAAAGTTTCATTGGTTTACTTGCCAAAACAAATTTCTTCATATCCTTTCTTTCAATAGAATTCCTGCTTTGAAAGTTTTTCCAAGATTCTATGCAAATTTGAGACTGATGGTGCGTTAAGGATGTAGCCCACAATAGAAAATACCACAGAGTTAAAGAAAATACTGACATTATGATCATGCAAGTTGTGGCAAATGAACCAATCTCTAGACTTTTACGAATCCAGCAATAATTGCACAGGTAAATGCATCTTTTCACTGCATTGTTAATAACTAACAAAGCAAAAGTATACACTTCCGTTTTCATCTTATTGAAAATCTTCAGTATTGTGTAAATTCTTCTTATATTCGTTGGTTCTCTGAAACCTTCTGCCAGTGTGTAATTTATCTCGTTCAATCTAAATAAAATAAATTATATTCCATTGAAAAATAAATTATAAATTATTCATAATGAAACACGCGTAGTTAAAAACTGCATTTCAAAACTATAAAATTGGAAAATGAACACAAAACAAATTTTCAATTACTTTATTTCCTGAAGAAGGAACGTGCAGTTCATAATTATAACTACAGCTGCCAGCACGTTGAACCAAATATGGGCAAAGGCTGCTGAAACGTGCCAAAATAAGAACAAAGGATGAACGATGTAAACGAGAGTCTTTGTGATTAAATCATCCGCCGGTGACGATTCTGTGACGATATGGCTACTCCAGAATACGGGCCAGTATGGTTTAACTATGCAAAGGAGAGAATATCGAATCGGCCAAAGAATTAAAAGAGGCAAAGAAAACCATCCCCAAATTATTACCCGTTCCTCCTTCACATCTTGAATTAATGAATTTCGTTCTAAAGAATACAAAAATATTAACAAAAAAACGATTAAACTTTTTAGATGAAATTAATTTCATTTTTCTATTTAGGCAACAAATTTTCATGTTTACGCAAGGACCTATCTAATTGATTTATGACAGAAAAATAGTATTAAAATACTTATTTTGGTTACAAAGGGTTTTATAAGACAAAAGTTTCAAATTAGTCAGTTTTAAGAATTTTAATCTGTTATTACGTGGAAAATAGCACGATGTATTATTAAATCATTATTTTCAGTACTAATTACCTCTTTCTTGACGGACCAATTTCATACTAGAATTAAGGAGTGTCACGAAAGTTTCCGTTTTTGCTGCGATGGCACATGATAGTGCCACGACTGTGATTTCTATCACTCCAATTATAAAACACAATGCTGCTCCAGTAGAATTTTTACAAACGAATTGTTCGTAAATGCCCTTGACAAAAAGAGAAGCCGTAAATAATATGTTGTAGACGAAGAATATCCACCATTTAATGCTTTTTGAAATAACAACACAATTTTCGATATTATCCCAAGTGTATGGAGTCCCTCCGACTAAATTCCCCCACCAAACAATAAATTTTACAAGATTCAGAGACGTAAATTTCGGAAAACGAGTTGACATCATTTTATTTTTGTGATTTGGACGAACTGGCTTGCCTCCCAGGAGTAAAATGAAGAGTCTGAATTACGTTGTTCTCATTTTCAATGTTTTCCAAAAATTGTTTACACAAAAAATAGAGCTTGTTATTGTTTGAAATTGTTGATCATACAAAAACAAAAATTTAATTGTTTAAAACTTATATGATAATATGTATGAAACGTTCCACGAAAAATGTTAAGACTTTAGAATGCAAATATAGATTAACTGTACGTTTATAAATTTACGTTTCATAAACTGTTGAATCAATATGTAATGGACTATTCCAAAAATGTTTTCCAAAATATCGGGTGGTCCAATTTATCAATAGAGCAACTAATTGACCATTGTATGCTGTGTATGTCAATAACAGTACTCATTATTATAGAGGTAATATATACGACTTGAAAATAATTGCAAGAAAAGACTCGGTTTCTAATGAAATCACAACGTAGCATTTTAAGTTTTATCAAGTTTTTATAGTTTGGTATTGAGCATGACTTTCTGAAACTGACATGTTTACACAAGAGATTTTGTAAGATGATAATTTGCAAAAGGATGTTATTATTGAAATATCTTAGAGCTATGGCAAAAATACATAATACAGGAAAAATCAATATGGTTCTTCATGTATGGTTTATCTTTTCTTTGAATGCAGGCAACTATTAACTATACAATGTGTATTTTCACTGTCTCTGTCTGCGTAGAAATCTAATAGAAAAAAAATCAGATAACAAATGAAATCAGTCAGTAATATTTATTAGGTATATTGTATTTTAGAAAATTTCAAAAATATCTGGTGTAAATTCTGAAAATTTGGGGGGAGGGGCCCAGGCACCCTGAGAAACCCCTTTAAATAGGTCCTTGATACATACGAGATTTACGAGGACAATACAAAATTTTATATTTTAGTTTACTTTGCAGTCGAAGTAATGCAAGTTTTACTTCTGATTCTTTCATTAATAGTAATCACATCCAAAATTAAATTACAGTCTTCAGTCTATGCTACATAATTCTTCGCTACAATTTTATGTACGCTCTATTCTTAATATCCAAAACATTTTTCTAGAAATGGGCATACGATCACGACGAATAGAAATAATAACAATAATAATAATGAACACCTTGTATTGAATTACCGAGCAGATTTTCTGTATAATAAATTTCTCCCCATTAATCCGTATTCTAATATTTTGTATGAATATACTACACAAAGTGAAAATATTAGAATTTATTGTGATTTCCCTTACGTTTACGCTATAATGCATGCTATGCGATAACTGTGTAAATCAATTTATGTAATATTGTGTACACTACCGCACCTACAAATACTTTTGTAGACTGGAAGAATGTTTACAACCACGAATACCTTAAAGCTGTATAATATTAATGTGACACTGCCTGTGTTTTTTAAACTTTTATTCTTCGAATTTCATTCTTAAAAAACAACTAAACTTTAGAATTTATTGCAATGTAAACCAAATTGCAGAAAACCAATTTATTTCAGTTTTCTATTATATGAAAGTCAGTGAAGAACATTATTAGTGAGGACTGTATATCAATTTATTGAATTTATAATTTAAACATTATACAAATACCATAAATGCGCTTTAGCGGAAATTCCCAGAATATCTTGACCGTACCAATTTAAATATTATGCCATTTTATAGAAAAATTGAGATGTTTGTAGTGTTGGAAAACATTCATTTTTATAAATCATAAGGTTTCCCAAAAACCTAACAAGCTGCTACAAATATTTAATCGCTGCGTGGTGATTTCCAATTCTATCCCGTTGAACTCATTCCTTTGAGTAATTAGACAAATGATGTAAATATTCACTTTCACTTATTGCCTTTCCTTTTTTACCATGTTGAAATAAATAATATATTCCCTGTGTGTCCACAAGTGGAAATAAGTAGCTCTTTTCAAAATGGGAATCGCTTACTTGATCAAAGTATCCAACCAAAAAGTTGTCAAATTTTAAATCGATCAAATCTTTGACAATGTTTCCATCCTCTTCCTCCTCAAATATACGTCGGCGTCCATCGTATTTAATACCATCTTTAAGCCATATCAAATTTTTAACATTCAATCCTTTAGCGATTTCAGCGATGCTGCAATGTTGCTCGTTGATGTAGTCCTGATAGTCATGAAGAATGAGAGATTTAATTTCTAAGCTCTGGTCCAAAACAATCCGGACTTTATTCACATGCAGAATCCTCACGCTTCGGGGTATTGACGAAGTCCTTAAGATATTTAAATGCGTATTTCCGCGACAACTACGTCCCTTCACGCTGACAGTGGTAAGATTAGAGCAGTGTTTGAAATGTTGTATCAGTGCGGAATAGTTATTTTCATATGGAATTTCAAGGTGTAACTTAGTCAAAGCTGGAAATTTGTGTTGACCATAAATTCGAGGAGCCTCTCTCGTTTTGTAGACACCACGAAGATTTAATTTTAATTTTTCAATATCTTTTGGCAGCAAAGACACATTCAAATGTTTTCCGGTAATGTCCAATACTTTGTATTTCATACGCACATTCCCCAATTCCATGATTTCACCACTGAAGCCGCTAATAATTAACTTCTTTTTAATTTCCCACATTGATGTTTCCCAATTCAAAACTGTTATACTTTCGTCCAAGCTAAGTACATCCAATGAATTGGAACCGTGTAAGTCCAAAGTAATGTTTGCACCACTGAAGCTGGTTATTTTCAAAACAGCGAGGTTTAGCAGTGGGTTGATTAAAACATTTGGGATTTCCAATTCGTCTTTCAAAAATGTAACATTTTTAAGGTGAATTTCCTGGTTGTTCAAGATTACGTCCGGCGTAATATCTACACTGCAGTCTTCCAAATAGAGATTGGGAATGTTGCATATTTTATCGATAGAAACAATCCTTCGTTGGCCAGGTCGGTCATAACTTTGAATTGTCAGTTTGCTCAAAGTTGAAGGCAGGAGTGGAGACAGATCATAATTTCCAGGTCCATAAACGTTATCGAATAAAGCGAGTTCCCTCATATTTTGACGCCATTTTTCAAAAAAGTCAACAAATTTATAACGTGGCCATATTACAGCGCTGCCATATTGTTTCCCTAATTGAAAACAGGTAAATACTTCACATTCTTGTGCGTTCGGAAAAGTTTCGAGGAACCTTGCAACTCGTGGTGCTCTTATTATGACCACCGAGAGCCTCTGTTGAAAAGTCTCAGCTTGTTGATTCCATTGTTGACATACTAAGCGACAGTTCTTAATGTCCGGCAGCTTTAAGAAACGGAAAATGTGGCTGGTGATCTAAACATTTGTAACAATTCATAATATTGTAATATTTTTATATGGTTAAATGCAATTAAATTAGGTATGGCCTTCGTTCTAAACATTTACCTCTGGAATAAACAGCGGATTAGGTTTTGCATTGAGTACCGCTCTATTATTATCTTCGCTAACTGATTTATCGTCTGTTGTTTGCATATTATTTCCAATTTTCAATCTTGCTGATCTGGTATGCTCCTGAAAATATAAAATACCAACTTCATTGAATATTAGGGGACATGTGACGAAAGGAAGAAGAATTGAAAATTTAAGAATAATGTCATAGTAGTGACAGTGCAGTAGACAGTGATATATTTGAATGTACTTATTATATAAACGATTGATAAACTGAGATTTAGATTTTTGCATTCAAATTTCAAACTGTATTTGCACAGACAGAATAATCTGACGCTGAAATTTCTAAATAAATTATTAATTGAACGCCTGAATGGACACTGACGCAAGTTCAGTTTTAGTTGTCTTTTAATTATTATGTAAGAAAGAAATATTATGGTATTTATTATTATCCGATTCTATACCTAACTTTACACATATACAAATATTGTTCATTGTAAATACTAACCTCCGGAATATATAACTGATTAGTATTTCCAGTAGGAACTTCTGCATTGTGGTCATCGTTAACAACATTGCTGCTTGTTTGCAATTTATTTCCACTTTTAATGCTCTTAGATCTGGTCTGCATCTGCAAAATAAAATACCGATTTTAGTGATTTTAGTCATTCGTCATTAGTGGGCTTCAAATAAAAATAGCACTGCTGAATATATATTGGAATATGAAAGAATAATGTCACAATTAATGCATCTATAATGTTTTAATGTTGTATGCCAAAACATAGAATATAATGTTGTTATTTATAGCTATCAGTTATTATGTATTACAACGAACAGTGAAATTAAAAAACCTTACGTCTAATATTTATGATTTAAAAAAATGTATTTTACACTCACGTCTCAGTAATGGTTGAGGACAATTTTGGGTAGCAATTTAACGTTGGCAATGAAATTACTTGGGGTACTAAATTGCTATCAGTAATTATTGCAATATCACTGAATTTTCGGTTGCAAACTTTTGTTTTTATACCTTTGTTGACCTTAACTTCATAATAATTTAGCGACTGAGCTGAAAAGAGATTGTACCGCAAAATTCATTTTCAAACCACGCGCGTGTAACAAAGGGATCATGTTGGTCTCAACGTACACCAACAAGTTCCAACACAGTTTTGATCACAGACAAAATATATTGGACGAAACTAACAATAAACCATTTGATATTTTGTCCTGAAAATAATTTTCTAGGACTTGTAAAACCTATATTATGTATAATGGTTTATTTCACTTTGAAATAAATATCGAACTATATGCTAGTTTTCTTTGTGGAAATTTACATGATTTTGGAAATATTATCTGTTTAAGTGTTAGAAACATGGTGTAAAATCTGTAAAAAGAAAAAGCAGTGTTTCATTTTCTGTATTTTGAAATTTTTTAAAATAAATGCAAAATACTTTCCATATGAAACATTAAATAGTTTGATTAAATATATTATTTTCTACAAAAAATATGATGGAGAAGAAGTAGAGCTACAAACCAGTAAAATAGTCGTAGAAATCGTATATTAAGTACTTGTTACTTATTAATGCTTACATACATATTTAGTAATTTTATGAAACTAAGGAACTCGTGGATCTCTCAAGAATGTAGACAGCATAACGAAAGTCAAAAGTTAATAATTTTATTTAATTCATTTACGATACAGTTAAAGCATGAGTGCCGTATGAACCGTTAATACATGAGTTATTAAAATTGTTTTGTAACATTCCATAATTTATCTTGTAAGATCGATTTAATTTTAAGTGAAACATTCATATCATACAGACGCTAACTTTTAGAATTGCCATTTGGAGGGGACGGTCACACGGCTATTTCAAGCTTATATTATGAATGTTAATATCCGCCTGTAGAGCGAAATATTTGAGCACACTTTTGGCCAAAATGAACCGGAAACACATTAAATTCGCACGTAGCACGAAATATTTGACTATTTTTTCATGTTTGCAAATTTCAATAATATTTAGTGTAAATTCCAATAATTTGGGAGGGGGGTGTCCAATGACCCCTCTCTCGTCTAGATACACCTGAGCTGACTAAATAAAATACTTGTCTATTATAGTGACAAAACTTTGTGCACATTATTCAAGTTAAAAATCTCAAAACATATATTGACCATGGAGCAAATGTAGAAAATAGTTAATAGCATGAAAAATGGAAGATTAGTAACAAAAATTATTGTTAATAATAAAACCTATTTCAGATCACAGATTTTAAATCTGCTGGGTTGGTTCGGCTCCAAAGACATCACATTTGGAAGTTGGATTCATAAATGATCCCACAGGACATTGTCACGTTGATGAGAATTCTGGGGAGTTTCTTAGTGTCCCTAAAACTCGATGTTTCCCAATTCCATGAGGGTCGGCTAGTTTCCATTGTTGTACTTTAACTGTACTGGCATCACAATAGCTCTGCAGCAAAACATTCACTTATTTTAAATCCATTTTAATATATATATTTTGTAAAATTCCAAACCAAAATGAAATTACTGTAAAAATGAAAATTGTTATTGTAAACTTGATAATGAGAAGATGCATTTCCAAAACAAAATTTGCAAAGCTAAAACTTCGCGTTAAGACTTCGCGAAGTCTTAAGGCTG
>JABASD010003677.1:0-18749 GCA_019776165.1 Pogonognathellus flavescens | reverse complement strand
ATTGTCACAGCAGATGTCCACCACTATCATCAAACGTTTTCAAGTGGTTGCTGCCGTTTATATGAACATAGTCCTTTAACTTAGATATTTTCATAGATAAATTTTATTTGTTTTATTTTCTAGGAAAAATTATATTAAATGATGTCTGTCCAGTTTTTCATGGTTCCTGTATTTTGTTAAGCATTTAGGTTTAAGGAAAGCCAAATTCATATTTTATTTAAAGACAATGAAACGAGAAAGCAATGTAAGGGCTTTATTGTAGCGGGCCTTTTCATCTTAAATTATTTTAACCATAGGGCGAGTGTATAATTTAAGTTTTCTAATGAAACTTATTTGTGACAACATTGTGTAGATATCTGTCATAGTTTATACCAATACATATGTAATAGTTTATTTTGAATTCACATTGCAGGGTTTTGATTCCAAACTATCCAAACCATTTATATAGCAGTTATGGATGTTAAATTATAGCATACTATACAGTCTGGTAAGTTTTTGATGTAATTTTTCTACACACGAATCTTTGAAGCTCAAATGCAGCGATAAAATTATTTTAACCTTGTATAGTATATACTTTGTGCCACAATTTTTAATAAAAAATCACACCCCTATCTAATTATATAAAGAATACAAAAAGAAGCTATTCCATTTATGCAATGTCCATTTTAATTTTAAGCAGTTTTATCGCAAGCGAGGACGTAAAACATTGACAACATTTCATAACCACTAAACATCTAAATTAATATTTTTCGATCTGCCAGAAAAGGATAAGAAAATAAAATTGACGAAAGTTGTTTCGCAAAAAGTATACTAAAATGTATAAATTAAAAAGCCTGAGTCCAAAATTAAATACTCAAAATTTAATATACATTGTAGTTTCTTGGGCTAGTTTTCTCGGAGCCATTCCTTATGCTTGGGATCAGCAAAATGAGACTTTGTCTCTCAACAAAAACAAATTTTCAGTTTTGAAATGGCGGATGTTTTTCACAGCCCCCATTTGCTATTTACCTTACTTAGTAATTAACGGATATTACCAAGAAATTGTAAATGAAAATTTCCTAGATTCAGCTTACTGTTTCGTATTTTCTGTTGGAATGTGGAATGTATCTCATCACTTCAATCTACGTGGAAAACATTCAATATTTGATCAATAGAATCAACAAACTCAGTCAACATATTAAAGGTATAATTTTTTTGATGGTATTATACTATTTAGATGATAACATTTTGTTTCTACAATATTTTTTAACACTAACTGAAATATATACATATGTGTGATGTTTGTATTTTGTAATCTATTCAACTTAACAGCTGAATATTCATTGGAAAAATAAACAGAGAAGAGTACACTCTTGACTTTGGTGTGGTGCTCACTTCCAATGATCATAATATTGCCTTGCATTTTCACAGTGCTGTATATCCTCAAACCAGATTTACCATGCTTCCCACAAAGTATTTTGCTTACACAAAAATTCATTAGGGAAAATGATATAATATATCACATGATATTCATTGGAACGCTACCCATCGTGTCATGGGTTGCTTTTGGAATTGTCGCCCACATGTGGTTTCATATTGTAGCTGCGTCAGTATTAATCAAGGAATTACTCTTTTTCACCCGAGAATTGAAGTAAGTTTAACTCAATAAACTTTGGGACAAATTTTTTAAAGTTCATGTTCGAATAAAATGTTCCAAGATTTATGTTTTTAATATTTCTTTGTTTTAGTTTGAAAAGAAAGCATTACAAAACTAAAGCAGCCTTAAGAAGTTCGAAACATATCAAAGAGTTGTATGCAATTATGTACGAAATTATGAAAATGTTAAATGAAACATACTCAGGCGTTTTATTTGTTATGCAACATGTAATCAAAAGAGGAATTTATTTGTGCAACTATTGCTGGCTTCGCAAAATGGTTGAGTTAGGGTTGTTTTCTACTCTAATAATGGCAAATTATTCTGTATGCTGTATAATAATGTGGTGTTTCATATTGTGGGCAAGTTCTGCCATCTACCATGTATCACGCAGTACCATGAAATCTTGGAAACATTTTCAAAGCGACAATCCAAATGAAATTCGGGAAATGAAAAAGTTTGCCTTTGCCTGCATCCCTTTTAGGATTTACATCGGCCAATTTTCATTTTCCAGAAAGAAGAAAATTATGATGTTTCTGAATTCCATTTGTAAAGGCACAATTGAAATGTTGCTTGCGTTTTAAATTGCAAAGGTAATGGCACATTCACATGAAACCTGAAAACACTTTGCGATAATAAGTAGGTATATTGATGGGTTGTTTCGGTTTGTCTAGTCGTGCAAGTATTATACATGTTTTGTACCACAAATTTGTCAATATATAAATTACAAAATGTACTATACAATAATACCGTAAGAAGAAACATAGCATCTGAGTCTGAGTCATTTGAATCTTAAATTATGCATGAGAATTTCTCAGGAGTACCCATTTGCACATTTACATTCAGTATTACAGTGCGCTCTTTCTTGAAAAGTAAGCATACCTAATATAATAATCGTATTTTATTTGTTTTTCAATCCTACATGTTAACCAAATGTAGAAGGAAAAATTGTTTGCCCCTTTTTACCATTTTGTTCCGCGATACAGTATAATTAGCGTCGATGAAATTTAAAAACAATGAAAAGAGAAAACAATTTAACGGCTATATTGGTGCCACTGTTGTACTCATAAAAAGTTTTAAATTGTAAACGTTAACGGATATATTTCTAAAAACATACCAAAAAAATAATGTGGCTTTAGAATTTGTATGAAGTTACCGACGTCCTCATCTACAATTATTTAAATCGTTGGACCCTGGAGTAGGCAATTTAAATTTCGGTATAAAACTTATTTGCGAGTATCTGTACATTATATAAACACGGTGAGCCCATACGTAGACACGCCCTTGATGATAATGTCTGTAAACATTTAAAATTAAGATTGTGTCGATGGGTTTAACTAAATTGTAGCTTACGACATTTTGTTATTTCATTACCAATACTGATAAGAAAATCACAATTACCATTTTACAATATGAAAAGGCGTACTGGAATTAAAACAATCCCAAGCTACAATTGTAAAACAATCCCATGTCGCAATTGTGAAAACAATCCAGGCGCAATTTAAAATCGATTGTATTACTTTTTGTACTACAATTTGTTTTACATATTGTTTTGTTTAATAGAGACGTGCAAATCTCAAAATTTCAATAACTGAGCCGGAACATTTAATTTACAACCAGAACCGAAAACAATTATTTGCACTGAATATGTTTTTGCACTTGAAATAAATTATACAGTACAATACCGCAACCGACTTTTCTTTCAATTTTAAGAACTGCATTTAAGATTTTAAAGAACTGGTTTTGCGTGAAAAAATTCTCGTTGGTTTTTGAATTTAAGAGAACGTAAATTATACACGGGAATTTTATCAATCCGACTAAGCCAATTCTACTAAACAAACGTTTACCTAACTATTTATGCACTTAATTAATTGGCTTGTCGTTTGATCAGGCAATACTTAATCGCTTTGAAAGTTAATATCAAGAAATCGAGTGAAACAAGTGCAAGACCCACTGATATATTTAAAACCGGACTAAATTTCACCTGTAGTCATCAAAAATTTACTAAATTTTACCGAAGCTTAAGAAAATTTTGTTATTTTAGAGCACAAATGCATCTTTCGTCGAATATTGTAATAGAATTACTACCAACATCTATATAGGCAACCGGAACTCTAGAACCCGGACCAAACCGGGACCGACCGTTTTAGAATCAAACCAAACCCGGAACCTGTTTTAAAAATCATTTCTGTACCCGAACCCGAATCGAACCTGGTTCCGGTTCCGGTGAAACTAACTTTCGGTTAACCGGTGGACGTCTTTGTTGTTTACTAACTTATTCTTGTATTGCATTTTTTCGCTATTTGGTTGCATCCGTTTACCTATAATTTATTTTAAATTTCCAAAGCAGAGTTTTGCCTTCAAACCAATAACATAGCAGTTATATAAATTATAAAGCATCACCATCCAAAGGAGCTTTTGAAGCAATTTTCTTTAAATGTAGCCTCGCAATTGTTAAATTCAGCTCAAAATGTATTTTAACCTTATTTGATATATACTTTGTGCGAGAATATTTGAATAACAAAACAAACCTTAATTATAGTAAGCGTACAAAAGAAAGGCAATATTCCACTTCCTCAGGTAATGTCCAATTTATTTCTTAGTTGTTCTAACACAAAGTGCGAGGTAAAACACTGAAAACTTTTCACTACCACCAAATATTTAAATTGTTAAAGTTGAAATTCAGAAGGGATAATAAAAACATGCCGGAAGTTTTTTTATACTCAAAATGACTAAAACTTATAAACTAAAAACTCTGATTACGAAAATAAATGCACATAATTTAATACATATTGTAGTTTCTTGGGGAAGTTTTCTGGGAGCCATTCCTTATGCTTGGGATAAGCAAAATAAAAATTTGGTTATTAACAAGAACAAATTTTCAGTTTTCAAATGGCGGGCGTATTTCCCAGCCCCCATTTGCTATGTGCCTTACTTAATAATTAACGGATATTACCAAGAAATTGTAAATAGAAGTTTCATAGATTCGGCATATTGTTTCGTACTTTCCGTTGGAATGTCGTCTGTATCATGTTTAACGCTTATCACTTCAGTCTACATGGAAAACATTAAATATGTGTTCAATGGAATCAACAAACTAAGTCAACATATTAAAGGTAATAAACATATAATTATATGCCATTTAGATGACCATTTTGTGTCTATAATGTTTTGAAACACCTACTCGGATACATATTTGTGATGTTCGTATTTTTGATATTGTCTAACTTGGCAGATGAATATTCATTGGAAAAGGAAGTAAAGTTGGATGCGCTCTTAATATTAGTTTGTTGCTCACTTCCGATGATGATAATACTACCGTGCGGTTTCACAGGGCTATATATACTCAAACCAGATTTGCCATGCTATCCACAAAGCATTTTGCTTACACAACAGTTCGTTAAGGAAAACGTTATAATATATAATATCACCTTCATTGGAGGACTACTGATTGCGGTTTGGTTATCTTTCGGAAGTTTTGCAACCATTTGGTATCATATAGTAATTACATCGGTATTCATGAAGGAGTTTCTTTTTCTAATGCGAGAACTAAAGTAAGTTTTTCTTAATGAAACCTGAGAAAATATGCGACTGGAATTTTTTATTAACTGTATACTGTATGTAAATGCACTATAAATTTTATCAGTAATACATATTTGTTTTAGTGTGAAAAGAAAGCATTACAAAACCAAAGCGGCCTTCCGAAGTTCGAAACATATAAAAGAATTGTATGTAACATTGGATGGATACATCAAAATGCTAAATGAAATATACTCAAACGTATTAATTGTGTTGCAACATGTAATTAAAAGAGGAATTTATTTGTGCAACTATTGCTGCATTCGCAAAATTCAAGAGATGGGAATATTTTCTACACTACAAACGGCAAATTTTTCAATATTCATGATACTGACTTGGTGCTTCATATTGTGGACCACGTCCTCAGTCTACCACGCATCCCGTAGTTCCATGAAATCTTGGAAACAATTTCAGGGCGAGAATCCCAAAGAAAACAGAGAAATGGAAAAGTTTGCCTGTGCCTGTACTCCTTTTAGGATGTATATCGGTCAGTTTTCATATTCTAAAAAGAAGAAGATTCTGAAGTTTTTGGATTCCATTTGTAAAGGCACAATTGAAATGCTGCTTGCATTCTAATTTTTGTAAATGCAGTGTAGTAGCACTGGACATATAAAAACCGTGAAACCCTTACGACAATTTGAACTGTATAAATATTTGGAAATAAAATTCTTGTTAAGTAGCGTATAAGATATTGGTGTCTACTTCCGCCTGTCTCTCTGTCCGTGAACACCAGAACTCACGAACGGATAAGCACAATTTGTTTAAACTAATCATATCTATTTGTAAATTTGTTTTTAAGATACTCAGGATAGGAGACAAAAAAGTTTAAATCTGAATTTTTGCAAATTTTTGTATATTATTACGCATTTAGGTTAGGGGAAAGTAAAATTAATATTTTAAATAATATTATTTAGACAAATCACGTTGAAACCGAAAGTATAATTATTTCGTAGAAAAAATTTGTTTTAAATTGATACAGTTGAGTTTATTGTGACACAATTTTGAGTATTATTATGATCATGCAAATTGTAAGTTAGGGATGAATGAAATTTTCAGGACCGGGAATTGGTCGATGCGACACTGAAATGGCTATGGTCAATGTACTCTACAGCATTACGCCAATTCAGCATTGTCATGAACACAAAGTAGCTGATCAGCTTCCTTATGATTATCTTCTATGGAATAAATAGTAAAGTGAAGAACGAATGACAATGAAGTGCAGTGGCGTAAGGAGGAGGGGGTAGGGTATGATAAAATCCAGGGCGAAGTGGACTGCCCACGTCCCCGTTTACACTGGATATTATTGGAAATTAGAATTGATTGATTGTTGATTTAATAACTCTAATTAGGTTTAATTTTATTTGTCTGAATGTGGTCCGAATTCTGCTGAAAAATTTTATTCGAAAGCGAAAGTATTCGTTAGCCTTTCAATAAGCCGTTTTCTGTGAGTAGCCGAATGTGGCTCACTGCTGTGGACGGGTTAGCCCATTTTCATCCTGGACGGGCCTGGTTTGTTACGGCTCTGATGAAGTGAAATTGAGAAGGAGCCACTACATGTTGTGGACGAAATACGGTGGCCTTATATGAAAGCATCATGCAGAATACTTAGGAAGTACATTTACAAATATAAAAAGCCACTTCAAAACATTCTGTGTTTACCTTCAGGACCGAAAAAGGAAGGGTGACATATAAAAAATATTTTACGATCACGAACTGTTTAAGTAGGTGACCGGTTGTGTATTCCAGTTTAGACCAGTTCCATGTCTGATATCGAACTAGACCAATTGCTCCAATAGCCTGATCGATTCATTGACCGTTGACAGATATACTAGGCATTCAATTTTATCTCTGATGTAAAGCCAGCTTGGTGTTATCACAGTGTACCTATGCATGAATAAGAAATTCCTATTCATTAATAAATACCTTATCTGATATAATGAATATTCTTAGTACTATCGAAATTAAGTTCTTACATTGCGACATCAACAATTTCAAAATGGATTCATGGATAAATGATGGTTTGTACTCTAAACTCTAAACCATATAAAATATATTGCTATTGCATTTAGACACGCTAGTTTATGTAATATGCTCGTACCTAATTCGGAACCAAAGTGTCAAAATTATTAAGTATCAAAACCAAAAGTAGTCGAATTGAGGTTATTACCTTTGTATCGTTGACAACAAAGGTAACAAACTTTTGGCTGCCTAAGAAACAATGTAACTTCTATTGGTTTTCATACAAATTTTTTTGCCACTTTGGATTTTGAATTAGTTGCGAGTATTGTACACAAAATGTCAATATATGATGCTGTTTACTAACACATTCCATCTGATATATTAAAAACATTAATTTTGTAAGTACAATATACTCTAGTATTATTAGTCTTAATAATTTATTTCTAGCAACGGTGTTAGAATAATTATTACATAACATACTTTCTATATGTTGGAAAACCCAGTTCATAAATTATTGTATGTGCTTCAATCACAACTGCAATCCTAACATAGGTGCAAGATATTATGTAGTAATAATATCTGTGAATATTTAAATTTACATAACGGAGCTTACGAAACTGTTTTATTGCATAATAATTCTTTTATACAAGGGCACACATTTCACAATACAAAAAAGCGTTTTGGAAATAAAACAATCTCATACAGTAGTTGCAAAATCAATCAACGTGTAATTTAAAATCGATTGTATGATAATCGTACTATAATTTATTTTAAATAAAATGTTGTTTAACAATTAATGGAAGTTACTTTATAGAATCGGTGACTCTGTCTCTTCGCTTGTCTGTCTGCGACCCCTCTAACTCTTTTTTATACAAATCTTTTGGTCAAAACGAAAATAAAGTTTAAAACCCATGAATCGGTTACATTGAATTTCAATACAATGTAGCAGAATCTGCTTTATAGAAACGCATTGTCTATCGGTCTCTCTGTCACAGCAAAATGTCGATAACTATATAACTTAATTAATTCACAAAATTGTACAAATCAGTCAGTTGACGAAAACAGTTGAATATTCAATTGGCAACAAAGGTGCACATCTAAGTGTGTGCTAGCTTACAAATTATTGTATCGCATATTATATATTCGTTCGCTAATTGATTACATCCGTTTACACATAATTTATTGTAAATTTACAAAGCGTTTAGCGCTCAGCCATCAAATCATTAATTTTGAGGTAAACTTCTGATGAAATTTTTCTCCACGTGTAGCCTTGAAATTGCTCAAATTCAGCTCCAAATATTTGCTAACTTTGTTTGATATACTTGATTGTTTGTAAGATATAACGTGATTAACAAATCCTACCTTAGTATAGTAAGAGTACAGAAATTAACAATATTTCATTCCTTAGTAGTTATATTACATTCGAAGAGTAGACATTCGTATTACTATTATATAATCACTAAATACCTAAATTAGTTTTTTCCGTTACGTTACAGTTAAGTTTAAATTTACAGAAGCGTAAAATATAATAATGACGGAAGTTATTTTGCACAAAGCCACTAAAATGTATGAAGTAAAAAGTTTGATTGCAAAAGTGAATGCTCAAAATTTAGTACACATTGTATTTTCTTGGGGTAGCCTTCTCGGAGCCATTCCTTATGCTTGGGATAAGCAGAATGACACTTTGTTAATCGACAAAAACAAATATTCAGTTTTGAAATGGCGAAATTATTTAATCGTTACCATTTGCTATTTGCCGTACTTAATAATCAACGGATATTACCAAGAAATTGTAAATGACAGTTTCATACATTCAGCTTATTGTTTCGTATTTTCTATTGGAGTGTGTAGTGTAAACTGTTTAATTCTTACTACTTCAATCCACATGGAAAAGGTTCAATATTTGTTCAATGGAATCCGCAAACTAAGTCAACATATTGAAGGTATACATTTTTTTGATGGTATTACTGGATGACACCATTCAGTGTTTACATTGTTTATGGAACACTGGCTAAAATATATATTAATTGTAATTTTGAATTTAATACCATTCAACTTTACAGCTGAATATTTATTGGAAAAAGAAAAAAAGATGAGTACACTCTTTACTTAGTGTGGTGCTCACTTCCGATGATGATAATATTACCGTGCCTTTTCACAGGGCTATATATACTGAAACCCGATTTACCATGCTTTCCACAAAGTATTTTTCTGACACATCAATTCGTTAAGGACAATGTTATAATTCATTACTTAATTTTCATTGGAACACTACCCACCGTTGCATGGGTGACTTTTGGAGTTTTCGCCCACATTTGGTTTTATATTGTAGCTGCATCCATCTACATCGAGGAATTACTCTTCGTTATCCAAGAATTGAAGTAAGTTTTTTTTATTCAACGTTGGAAAAAAAATTGGAAATTCTTTTTTGATTCCAATTTTCTAAATATTTTTGATCTTATTAATATTTTCGGTTTTAGTTTGAAAAGAAAACAGTACAAAACCAAAGCAGCATTACGAAGTTCGAAACATATCAAAGAGTTGTATGCAATTTTGGACGGATTTATCAAAATTTCAAATGAAGGATATTCAGTCGTTTTGTTTGTTTTGCAACATGTAATGAAAAAAGGAATTCATTTGTGCAACTATTGTTGCCTTCGCAAACTCCATGAGTTAGGAATTTTTTCTACTCTAATAATGGTAAATTTTTCGGTAACCTGTATAATACTTTGGTGTTTCATGTTGTGGGCAACTTCATCAATCTACCACATATCCTTTAGTACCGTAAAATCTTGGAAACATTTTCGAAGCAACAATCTAAGTGAAAATCGGGAAATGAAAAAGTTTGTCATTGCCTGCACTCCTTTTAGGATCTACATCGGCCAATTTTCATTCTCCAGAAAGAAGAAAATTATGATCTTTTTGAATTCCGTTTGTAAAGGCACAATTGAAATGTTGCTGGCATTTTAAGTTGCAATAGGCAATAGAACCTCACATGAAGAAATATTGCAATATTCAATTTTACAGGTTTTCCAAATGTTAAGGTACAATAATTAAATTACTAATAGCAATGAAATAATGTGTATGGTTTACTGCACTTAAATGGATAAATTATAAATAATAAATTGTGTTCTGCATAGCATTTCATCAAAATTTGTTTTTCATCAGTATGGAATTAGATTTTAATGTGGTGTTTCCAGTTGACTGGAATTTGATTTATTAAGATCAAACACAGAGATCATCATGACTCTCATGACTAATCAGTCTGTCTGTCTGTACACGGACCAAACTTTACCCGACACTTCTACAACATACACAACAATGTTTAGTGCGTTTAGTGAAACACCAATGGCCATCTAGCGACACAAATGTAAGATTCCTCATGGCGTTTGCATACGAGTTTTATCAAAATGTTTACATAGATAAAGTGTGAAAAATGTTTGCTAAAACATTTGAAGGTTGTCTGAATAATTGAACTGATGTCTAGTCTCACTCTGCGATTCCCATGCGATAAGCGTTTAGGTTATATAACAGCAAAGGAGGAGGAAGGGCTGGCGGGAGGTTACGAAACAAGACACTATCTAAATTAGCTCTGCCAAAAATTAATTAATAATTACAAATTCAGACATCATAAACTACTTGCCGTCTTGAAATTAATACTAAATCGCTAAATTAAAATAACACTCAATTCAGAACCTTGAAAGTGCACTTTTATATCAGCTTTCTAATTGAAAAACCGTCAAAGTGATTGTTGAAAGTCACACACATTTAACATTTACATTTAATAAGGGAAACCTCGCCGTTCAACATGAGCCAATTTACTGCGACGATGGAAAAACTAAAGCAGAGGGACAACAAAAAGTCAACGAGGAGTGCACCCAGCAGTGACTGTAACATTACCTTGACCGATATGATCAGTCTATTTGAAGCACTGTGGAATGTTATTCAGCTGAAAATACCTGACCATGTAATTCTCCAAAATGAACTCATAGAAAAAATAAAAAGCATCATCAGCACCGATATACAAAATGTCGTAACTATGTGCACAAACACTAACGAAGAATTAAAAAAATGTACTGAACTAATTAACAAACAAGAAGAAAGACTGAAAAAACTTGAAGGTACCATTGGTAATTCAAAATATGACAAAGAAAAAGATCGAAAAATGAACCTTATCGTACATGGAATCCAAGAATCCAACCAGATGTTGCCTGCCGTTATTAAAAAGTTTTTTAGGGATACCCTACAAACTGATATGCCCTTCGTCTCTGCTAGAAGAATGAATGTTAAGTCATCAGCTGCGATTAAACCGATTATGGTCAAATTAAACTGCAGGCGTGATGTCATTGAACTCCTCAAGAATGGATCTAAATTGAAAGACACTGGCTTCTCCATCAGTGAAGATTTACCCCCTGAAGATCGCATAATAAAAAATCATGTACTAAAAGAACGAGCCAAATTGAGAAACGATGTTGCAGCAAACAAGATCAAGGACGTCAAAATTCGCCAAAATAAATTCCTGCACGTCACAGAACTAGATGACTCAGTAACGATATATGTAAGCGATGGAACTTCACTCAAAGAAGTTGAAAAAAATCGAAAATTCCAAGCCTGCAACGGCAACAACCAACATTCAAAAAGTCTTCACCTCTCTCTCCCAATAGGAATATGGCAAACCATCACAACGTAGTGTACAAAATTTCAAAATACTGTATTGGAACTGCCATGGGCTCCTTACAAACTTCAAGTCTAAAACCGACAATATTTATAAAGCAGGTGTAACTGTGTTCTGCCTTTCAGAAACATGGAGAAAAGACAACAATATTACAATCAGCAAGCTAAGTAAATCGTATGACCTCATCACAGTATTTGCAACAAAAACAGCTACAAAAGGAAGATACCAAGGCGCAAGGTGGTATGCTTCTTGGATTTGACAAACAAAATATTAAAACAAAAATTATAACTAAACAAACTCCTGACTACATTATGCTCACTTTAACGTTATCCTTACTTACCTTACTAAGATAAACGCCGTATTTGTATATCTATCCTCAACACAAACGCTAAAATATAAAAAAAATCTACAAAACCTTAAAAATGACCTAAACCTAATCTGTGACGACCTACCACTATTCCTGATGGGTGATTTCAACGCAAGGATTGGAGAATTTGATAGCTCTTTTTATGGATGACGAAACCAACAGTGACACGTACAACTACATTGAATATAACAGATCGAGCAAAGATAAAATAACAAACCAAAATGGGAAGCTTCTGACTGACTTAATAATCGAAAATAAACTTATATTTTTTGTAACGGAAAATTTCAAAGTGATAAAAATGGAGAATATACTTATGCGGAAAAGCGAGGCACCAGTGTTGTTGACTACTGTATTTGTAATTCAAATTCAATATTAAATTGCTACGACTTTGAAGTTCTTAACTGGAGTGATTCCGATCACTTTCCCATCCTCATTGATTTCCTTGTCAACGCAAAGCAAACTGCAGTTACGGAAATTAGTTACTCCTCAACATTATTGAAATGGAATAATGATGAAACTGAAAACTTTCAAAACATACTTAACACATTATTAATAACATCGCCGGATAATACCTATACAAACGCTATACAGTTGTATACAACAGTCAGCTGTTGAAACAAAAATGCTTAAAACAAAAATCACCTCAAACAAGAAAACCATTTATGATCCAACCTGGTACGATAAAGAATGTGCACAAAAGAAAACAATTAAACTCAAAACACTACGTAAATTCAGAAGAAGCAAAACCACTGCAGAAACCAAACACAACTTGACAGTTTATGTTGATGCGAAAACAAGTTATAAGGAAACATGTGACACAAAAAGAAATAAATATTACTCAGATGTCGAACGTTATATAAATAACTGTAAACGACCTACTGAATTTTGGAAAGCATTTGGTTTGTATAAACCAAAATACAATATCAGCCCAAATGGAGGAAACATCAATTTAAACACCTGGCATAAACACTACTCGTCTATATTCCAACATTCTGCACATCTACCTGTACCGGCTGAAATGTCACCCCCTGAGACTGACGCAATATTGGATCGACCGATTTCAATGTTCGAGATATCAAGTGCTATTAAGAAATTAAAAAACAGAAAAAGTCCCGGAGCGGATGCAATACCAAATGAAGTCTGGAAAAGCATGCTGTTGGACTCCAAAGAATACCTAGTGGACATATTCAACACGTATCTAACTGAAAAGCGATTTCCTGATAACTGGTCTCAAATAATTATCAATCCTCTATATAAGAAAGGTGACGAAAATAGCCCAGGTAACTACAGACCAATCTCATTACTAAATACGATATTAAAATTATTCACTAAAATATTAGGTGGACGTTTATCTGTGTGGTGCAGAATGCACAAAGTTATCAGTCCATATCAGGCTGGTTTTCAAAAGGGAAATAGTTGTGAAAAACAAATATTTGTACTTAATTCAATTTTACAAGCTAACACAATTAAGAAATCTGAAAAAGTTTATGCTATATTTGTCGATTGTAGTCAAGCATTTGACCTCGTAAATCATGAATTGTTATGGCACAAATTAAGAAAGTTAAAAATTAGCAATTCTTTTATATCTGTTATTAAATCGATGTATGAAATTGCCTATGCGCAAGTGAGAACAACAGCTGGTCTAAGCGATAAATTCCCGATTAAAAGATCGGTGTTACAGGGAGAAAGTATGAGCCCAATTTTGTTTATTCTGTTTTTGAATGACATTGTTGATACGCTGGAAAATTCAGGAATTGAAGGCGTACAAATGGAAACGCTAATTATCCATATTTTATTATTTGCTGACGATATTGTAACGCTTGCAAAATCCCCAGCTGACTTACAAGCTAAAACAACTGTTTGGTTGAAAATTTTAAGCGTAATGGGCTAAAAGTAAACTTGGGAAAAATAAAAATTATGGTATTTCGAAAGGGTGGAAAACTATCAACAAACTTAAAATTCTTTTGGGAAAATGAAGAAATTGAAATTGTAACAAGTTATGTGTATTTAGGTGTGCAATTCACAGACAATCTAATTTGGAATAAGTGTAGTAAAAAAAATAGATAAAAGTATGGTTGCATGTGGTAATCTTTTTAATTTATTTTACAAATCAAGGGTATCCAGTTTAGAGAGCCAAGTCGCATTGTTTAACTCTCTGCCAAGATCAATTGTAATGTATGGATCTAATGTATGAGGCTGAGTGATACGTACACGAACTTAGTTTATTGCAAAACAGATTCCTGAGACGATTGTTAAATTTGCCAAAAATTACCCCACTATGGTTTATAAGATTAGAAACAGGAATATTACCAATAGAATTATTTTTGTATAAAAATGTGTTAAATTTTTGGAAAAGCATTCTCAAATTACCATCGGACAATTTGTTAAAAATATGTTATGATAAGTTATGTAGCCTGGATAATGATTGTAAGTACAACTGGGCGTTACAAGTAAAAGCAATATTGTATAAGTTAAATATGCAACAATTGTGGAATGAGCAAAACCCTGATTTCTCGGTACATTCAATAATTGAGGCATATAGCAATGAATTACACGCTAAAGACTTAGAATCCGCAAATAAAAGTAAATTCCTTAGTCATTATAATGTACTACCTAAAACGCTACACTTGAGCTACAATGTACCTTTTGAATGTAAAAAACTTATATTACACTTAAGATTGGGAATATCGCATGTATGTAACAAAGGAAAAGTTATTAAGTTAAATTCACTACAAAATATGTATAATAAAAATAGCAGTGCGATCTGTGAGCTATGTAAAACTGATGTAGATAGATATGTTTCATGTATTGTTTGTTTGTCCTTTTTATAGAGGTGCAAGAAAATCGTATCTACAAAACTTTATGTATCGTCGTTTAAGTCGAGAAAATTATATACATGCCATAATGCATGACCTTACTGAAGCTGAATCTCTAAATATTTTCTATTTTTGGAAATCAGCTGTTTCTGAAAGGAATAATGCTCTCGAGTGGATAAACACTGTGAACTTAGACTAATAATATTATAACTAATTTTAATGTATTAAATAATTAAGTGATTTCATGTAACCGTGAAATGTTGTGATGGTTATGGCCTATATCAAAGAATAAATACACTACTACTACACTACTACACACTGATTGTAACATAAAATATATGACATTACCTTACAACGGAAATTTTAATGTTGTTATCCTTCTTATAAAAACAAATTCGAGACATCAGGCGAAATTATCCGGAGACTAGAAAAAGCTGTGCGATGAAGTGTCGATACGAGGACGTACGCACGGCGGCGATCTACCCGGAAACCTTATTTACACCTACTACCTACACCACGAGAGCATATTTAACTTTTTTTTAATTTGTTTTTTTACCATTTAGCCCCAATTTGGGAATTTCAGTAGCGCCTTGGTTAAAATAATTAATGCTATATTCTCTGTGATGTTAACCATAATATTTCCTATTTTATTATACAAATTGTAGAGCTCAACCTTAATGTTAGTAGTGATCGGATTTACCTAATGTGTTTGTAGCGACTCCAACTATCGAGCTAATTGTTACTTCAAATTGCATTTTAGGGATTCAAATAGCATTTTAAAATTACTTTAAACTTCTGATGTACTGGTTCTTTAAAAAATTATATCCGACTTAACTTTCTTATGCTTCTATTCGCTAACAACGTAAATATTTATCTTATACTTTTTTCTTCTGATACTTCAGCTCATTAAAAATGTAAAATTGTAAAATTATTTGATACTTGATAGTTTTACTCTTTCATAATCCGACGTTTCTTCAACTGCTTTTAACTTTTTGATAATTTTCTTGAGCTAATAAACATGTAAAACATTATAATTGATTTGATTTCCAAACAGTTTTGAGGTTTTTGATTTAAAATGAACCTATTTTCCAACTTTTACATCCGGTGATACCAAGGCCTTTTATAAATGCAAGCATTTTAAATCACCTTCCCATTTTAATATAAAAGCATTGTTTGCCCTGAGGCTGTCAGTTGGTAAGCTACGCCATTGCGTGTTGGTAATGTTGAAAAATACCAATTAAAATCATCACGATTAGACGTTTTTGTTCGATATGAGAACATATTAATGAATGATGGTTTGCATTTTTTGGTTTTGGATGTCACTCCATAGTATAATAATATGCTTCCATTAACATGGGACAAAGATAAGTTGGTTACGCCATAACAATTTACTAAAATTGAATGCCTCCTTCAGCAAATGTATTTAAATAATTGCAGACAGTATTATGGTCAAATTATGGGTTCCAATGTAAATTACACTGTTTTCCTGGACTAACATTTATTTACAAAAAGACATTTAAACTGAATACACGAATCAATAATCATTTTCCATATTTTCATAATTCTTAACATACTGATAAAGGTAAAGTGTTATTACTTGATACAATGCAATATTGAAGAAGTTTAAATAAATTGTGACAGGAAAATTGGCGTGAGAGTCGCATAAATGTTCATGATTGTTTTTTATACTACTCGGTTTGAATTGACTGCTGAAACAATAATGAAATTAAAAAACATTTTGCTTCAAAAGTGTCTCTAATGCAGACGAGACTGAATCTTAAGATGAGATTGATTGATTTTTAATTGCTATTAAAATATATAAAATCAAATGGCCAATTAAATAATCATGACCTATAAACGTTTGAATTTAATAAGAAATAACTAATAATCTTATATACTACGGTTAGCCGAAAACCCGCTCAAAATCTGATCCCAAATCTAAAAGTTACAAGAAATTTGAACTCAAAGGAGTTACGTTATGATTTTTCTTAAATCAAATGAAGAAAAAAGACTCCAAATCATTTCAATATTGCATACTTTACATCTTATCATAAAAAGCTCGTATAAAATTACACACTTACTTATTAGAGATGGCAACGAGCCGAGCCGTCTCGACAAACAGCCGAGTTTGAGCATGATTTTTTACACAATTTTATTAACTTATAATTTTTTGTTGCAGATACAATTTATTGCAAGCTACTAATATTCAACATTTTCGCAGTACCTGTCGTAACAGACATGTAATATTTTCCTAAACATTTAAACCCCGTGCGTGGGATATCAGAAATCGTAATTTTAATAGACTGCCATGATTTACAAAATTTCGTCATTTCCAGGTTTTCATTTCCCTTCCTCCAAGAGTGAATGCAACGTTTGGAATAATTCTGAACACTAGCAGCTGCGTGCATTGATAACAACCACATTATCAATGTCGCTGGCGAGAGCAAACTAAAAATAAAAAATCCTACTGCTGTGAAATGACCGTTCGTAACATTATTAATAAAAACATAATTGTTTATCAAAATGCAACTGGTGACAATTGTTTGAACTGGACCGGCCAAATTCTTTCCGATACCATTAATCAGGTGAAAAAGTACGTGAATGCAACGGACCTCTTGAATGACACATTTGGGTTCACGTAAACATTCTTTTGTTCTGTAGCTTTCGTTTGATTCAAACCTGCGAATTTAATAATTTGCATAGTAAGAAATTCTGATTTTAAACTGAGTGACTTTTTTAGGTATAAAATATAAACACTTTACCTTAGTTCTTTAAACATGTCAATGTAAGCTGGAATGTGTGTGCCGAGTAGCATTACTACCAGCAAGACTACACACCAAGAGATTATAGGATACACAGTCATATATATTATGTAAATGAGATGAAATATTGCGTAGCGATATTGACCTGGGATTATGGATGTCAAAAATATTACTTCATTGTGGAATAACCAGTAGAAAAGAATCGTACCAGGAGGAGTAACGAAAGAAAAAAATATTAATGCTCGTTCCAATATCTTGTCTACAATTTCCGAAACATCGCGGTTTGTATTAATATAATACAATTCTGAAAAACATTAAGTAGGAATTATTGCAATGATTTAGTGATTAGAATTAAAATTACTCAACTTCGAAGGAGACACCGCAGAAAAATTATATTATTGCAATTTTAACAAATTGTACTAAATTATTATATAATATCTATTATAATAATAATTAATGGAATAATTGTTTTTTCTCAAAAACTCACCCGCTGCTCTTCTGTTATACACCCAAGAGCTGTTTAGGAAATGTATGACATCACGAAGCTTGAAGATATAAAATATGCAAAAATATGAAATCAATAACCCATGGAGTAGAGCTGCGATAGATATTTTTAAATGTTTGGGGTCTTTTCCGTCAAATAGAGCATATATTACTCGCATACAAGAAATTGCTACATGAATTAGCACACAAAAAACGTCTATGTAAAATCTGAATTTATCAAATAGCTTGACTTCAGTTTTATATAAATTATTCTTGTAGTCCCACTTGTGAGGAACAATTCCAATCAAATAGCTTATCGTGGCCAATCGGCTTTGGTTTACATAATGCAATTTTCCAAACATTTTCAATAGTCTGAATATTCAATTTTTGAAGTTTATGTGGGTAATGTGAAAAGTACGCGTATACTTCTTTGTTGCACGGGGTAAAGTGTCACTCAACTGCCGAATACATAGAA
>JABASD010003676.1:0-18752 GCA_019776165.1 Pogonognathellus flavescens | reverse complement strand
CTGTAGGCGGAGACGCAGAATACATAGGACGGGTATGGACCGGAACGGGGCATTGTGCGACTATAAGCCCAGCCTTAATGCAAACCTAAAGCTGTAGAAAGCGTCCACATAGCTATATATAACCAAGGGAGTATCTATGTATATGCAATGGTTTCATTGGGCTTAAGCGCCCCGGATTCAGGAAATACAGATTTGCTTGACAAAAATGACCACATATTTACTCATTTTTACCCCCGAGGCAACTTCACCCCAATTCAGAATATTAGATAGGCCCTTGGCTACAAAAATGTAGAATCAAAGACAGTCAACAGAAAAAAATAAGGTTCAGCCCTTAGTTCTTATATATACACGGTACAAAATACTTCAATTTCAAGGACCTTCTCTGAAAATCAACTCACATTTAGCAGCATTATTTAGCTTTAAATTACAAGTAAACTCGAACACATAATAATAAGTTAGGTATAGTGTCACACGCAGTGTTGAAACTGATTTTCCTTAATTATGTTTAGGGGTTGTAATCGTACGCCAAAATCTGCAATAAGTGTACATGCACCACCTTTTGTCATGAAGATTTCGAAGTATGAGCCTGAAGAAGTAAGTTCTTCGTTTAAATCTCAGAATAGTAAAAACGAGCATGGAAAAGTGAAATTTTCTTTAGAACAAGAATTAGAAATTCTAGAAATGTTGGAAAAAGGAGATTTTGATCGCACTGTTGGAACAGAGCAATGGAACCCTCAATTCAAGCAAAAGTCATTGTCTGCACGGCCTAACCTAATGCATTTACATGAGATGTTTGGTTCTGTACCCGTCGATTTAGGAAAATCGCTTTTAACAAAATCGAAACTTTTCAGAGGTATAACATTCAGTGAGTCTGAATTGAATTTAACAACAGCTGATGACAAAAACCGAAATAACAGGAAGAATATCTTTGAAGAAACGGCTCCTATTTCGAAAATCATAAATGATTCCCCCGGAGTGTATAGTCCCAGTCCCAGTAATAATTCAGATGCAGACTTTGGGGTTGAAAGCTTCAATGATTTTGCTGCCTGCGATGACGGATTCAGAAAAGTATATTATGAGCTCTTGAATGCCATGAAGTTGCAAAAGGAAACCCGAAATAAGCTTTCAACGCTGAAGAAAATGGAAAATTCGAGGACTACTCGTTTTTACGAGGAGTGGGGTAAACATTTTTCTGTAGAATTTTATTGCGGTCGATGACACACAAAAATGTAGAAGATATATTATCATTTGTAGCCAGTATGTGTACATTGCGTACATCTGCGTGCATTTTCTAATGATACAGCTCATAACTTTGGCAATTAATTATATTATTATATTTTTACAGAGGGTCTAGCAAATAAAATGGAGGATATTATCAGTTCCTTGGGAAAATTGAAGATTAAGGATCGAATTGGAGCTCTTGATGTAAACAAATTAATGCAGTCACCAGTATTTGGAAAATCCACTCATTTTATTCCATGTCCAGCTGAAAAACACAATGAAGCTGTAAATGGATTATCAAATCTTCATACATTGGCGAAAGAAATTTCTGTATTGCAGAAAAAGATCGATCAGTTTGCTGCAGAGGGACATTACGAAAATTACGATTACTTGGTAAATATCTCAATTTATGTACAGAGAGTGCAGACTCGTTTTATTTTTCTTCATAACTTTACTTAGGGACAAAGTACTATTATAATTACATACTATGTATGTTGTATGCGCATCATGCGTACTTTTATACTATAATATAATGCAAAGACAGCAAATATGCTACGAAATGATATCTATGTTCAAGTATAATGTTCCATAGGCTGTTTTCAGTCTAAAGCTTTTTATACAGGTTCAGTCCATATAGATTATAGATACAATATTATTTTGAGTTTAATGAATACAAAAGGTATTTAAATGTATTTACTTTTTGCCAGGAGAAACCCTTAGAAGAATTACAACAGCTTGTGTTAGACGAGGAAAAAAACAATCAAGAATGGATGGAAATACTGCAATGGAAGGTCAAGTTATTCCACACTGAAAAATCAAATGATGACTATTCAAATGGATTTGATAACAGTTGTGTCAGCGAGTCCAAGCTTGAAGATGAAACTACAGAAATCTGTTCACTTGAAAAGACATTTTAACCGAATGTTACAGTCCAATTTGATGCCATGATCTCCATTAACATTTCAATGACTAGCATGTGTAGTTATTTGAATATATTTTATAAGACCCTTTTCTCCGTGTCAAGTCAAGCAGGTCAAAGTCAAATACTCATAAATCGTGTAATGTTACCCCTAAGGGCAGAAGGCACTACTACGCGGAATAATATGTAACGGTAGGTTATATAAGCGTAATAATTATTAGTACTAAAATGTTCAACTATTTATAAGTATCGAAATATTATGTCTAGTACATTCTACATGCTATGTAATTCAAATCAATCAAACAGAGGTTGAATTTGAATTCTTATGAAAATGCATATTTACAAATAGTGAATAGGATATAATATATTATTAGTAATATTTGTGTGCAAATGTGCATGCAGCCATAATATTAACGGTCTGCATAGAATGTAAGTTTTGTGTCAATGTAGAGGATTATGTAAATGAATTAGTAATAGTCCCTCGCAGTCTTTCCAATTCAAATGATTTCATGAAGTTGAATGTGTTACCAAAAATATGAATAAAAATTAAGAACCGAGTCTTTATTTCCCAGCAATGTGAAATAACAAAAACATAATTTGGTATCTTTACAAAAGCAATTTGTCATTTCATATAAAAGCATAATATTAACATTAACTATAACATAACATATAGTATGACCATTTATCTATTTACTATAAGAACTGTATGGTACTTATTGTTAAGAATTATTATCTGATTTAACATAACGTACTTATAATAATGGATAAGGTTACATTAAGTACCTACATATGTACAATGCAGACATTATGCTACTAAAATTAAAATCATAACTAAAGTGATGATGTCTGAATGGCTGAAGGTTTTAAACTAATGTGTCCCCTTCGTCTTGACAGAATAAAAGTACAACGATGCTGAATGGAATGATTAAGAGAAAATTGGCTCCGGATACAGCAAGGAATACAGTGAGTGATGAATCAATTTGAAGTTCATTAGTGAGAATGCAGAGAAAGCTGCCTGCCACGGCAATCATCACCCAGCAATGAGTAATCAGCCAAATCTTCCCAATCGTTTGGCCGCCCTGATCCAACACAAACAAAAACAAATCATTAAGCATCCGGTGGTGGTGGTCTCTGCATTGCATTACATACAAACAGGATGTGTCATGTGCCTTTCAAGTGTGTACTTAAATACACATTCATAATTTCCATTATCTAATCCGTAAACGTTCACAGGGTATGAATGAATACACACCATATGAATGTCCTTGAACAAGTAGGTAGAATTGAATAAATACTAATTGATTCTCATAGAATAGAAACTTACCCTAGTTACTGCGAGGAATAACCAAAATGACACAAAGAACTGTACAATGCCACCAATAAAGCACACTGCGCTACATGAAGTGAGAATTCGGTAGATTACATCGAGATCGTAGAGACCCGTTGTTCCCCCGAAGAATGTATTGACTTGAGACAGTAAATTATGCGCCGTAACAAGTGTTGGGTTACGCCAAGCTTGAATTGATCTGTGCAAAACCCAACCACCTACTCCCATAACTCCGATTCCCAAAATCTGTACAGACAAAAAAATTATTACACATAAATGAGAACTCCTAATTATCCAAATAATTAATATTGTGCGCTAGCATTAACAATTAATAAAAACTTACCACAGCTGAAAATGCCACAAGTTTAATAGCTGTGGACATGGGAATACAGTTACATATCAATGATGTCGGAGTTCTACCAGGACCCGGTGGATTTTTCCCATTAGATTTCCACTGAACTTCCATATCCAGCGGTCGGGACTTTGATTTCATTTCCATTTGGAAGAATTGGTACTATAATTTTCTTCAAAAACTCTTAAAACTAAAAAAATGTTTCAACACTTCAAAAATATTCGTAAAGACAATTTATACGCACTTCACCCTCTCACTTCAAATGAGACTGCACATAAAACTCCACGGACAAAAGTCTTGTGCCTATTCGATGTGTGTGTGATGTACCTATGAACGCGTTGAATAGAAAAGACGTAAATCGGTAAACGGGTTTTTATCAAATAACCGCAATTAATACTGTATAAATATCAACTAAAATGTTGAGATGTATTTGTTGATATATGTTACATGTATTTAGCTTTGAGTTGTTGTGTGAACACTTGTTGTCCGACGGATGTGAGAAGAATGAATGAGGTAATAAGTCTTAATATACACGATGAAATGGTTGTGTAGTCAAGTTGGTAGTTCATTTGAGTAATGGGTATCCTAACATCAACATCTATGTCTGTGTATAAGATAAAAGCACTAACTACTGACTACTTAGCAATAAAAGAAGGCGGATGAATGAGTCACTCGTTTCAAGCAACTCACCAACTCATGTCACATTAAACTTAAGCCATTAAAAGCGTTAAGAATTGCTTCTTGCATTTAAGTCGTGTTTTAAACTATGATTTTTGCACTACGCAGTCTTTGTTGTATACAACCGGTGCATGCTTTATAATTCTATGTAACCTGATTTGGTATTATCAGCATAAGAAGTTTTGTACAAGGTTCTTAAGAGAAAGAAAATAGTCCCCATGCCCGTGACGATGATATGATTTAAGTTATTTCCGTCAATTGCACGCGTATGAATGTTCTTCTGTGCAAGCAAGTAATTAATGTACTCTGGTTTACAAAAACAAAATGTTGTAAATTATAATGTGTGTCTGGAACAATTGAAGTGTGTCATTCTGATGATAAGGAAAATTATATTACTCAATACCTACGCAATGAGCAATGAACTCACCCGCCTATAGCATAACTTCAATCGAAAGTATTGCTAATTGTTGTAGGAAGAGGTGTGGCAATTTGTAATGTAAATGTAAGATGCAGTAAAACTCAAAATATGCCAACCAAATGAAAACTGACACTTGAGATTTAACAACATGACTTGTATGAATAACTTAAAATAATATTCAGGGTTTAAGGAGCTTCTTTCGATGTATATGTCTATAAATATTAAAAATGCAAACACAGAATGGCAAATCACACTTGACGAATATAAGAAAAGGAGTTATGTAGTGGTACTTTGCTGGTGTTATTTTTGTTTGGACATGTGTACTTGGGATGAGTGTATACCTTGCATATTATTAAGTACGCAATAATTGGTGACTCGTTTCGTCACTTTTCCCATCTTGACATTTAGTATGGTAACTTAATAAGGTTGCCATATATATACCTAAGTATGTAAAAGTCTATAAGTGAAAAGACCTCTTGAGCACTAGGCTGGCTATCGTAAAAATAATAAAGCTTTACGTTAGCTCTCGTGTCCTCGTCCCTCGTCATCACTTTATTTTAATGTGCGGTATTTGCCATGCTGTTGCTTATTTGAAATCTGCTAAACAGTCATACCTAAGTATGGTTAGTCATAACTTAATGCATTGCAGTCGTAGTATTAATAATGTTATTTATGAGAATTTGACATCGTTAGCAAAATGGCAAAAGGATTTACACCGAAAGTGTATAAACAGCATTTTACTATACACCTAACCTTTGACTCATTGCCACTTTGTTGTAAGGGAGTTTCATATGACATAAATAGGTATAAACATTAAACATCTATATCTGTGATGAAAATACACATATGTGATGATAGTGCTATGTAAAAATCTCAAAGAACAATGCCCGGATTTAATTTATCAAGTTAAGTACTTTAAATGCATTGAAACACGTCAACAAGTGTAACTCATGCTAGGTATGACACATGAATTATAATGATTTGCTGTTTACTATCTTAAAAGTGTTAAATATATTATGATAGTGAGATTGAAACTTTGAAATGCACTTTGCAATGAGAAGATTCTTAAAATGTGAAAATGCTCGTTCTCTTCTTGTACAACTATTGTTTGTAGTAACCGTGCAGGTGTGAAAATGGCTTGTACTATGCTGCCACATAAACTCAAGGATTATTTACTAACATTTTAACTTTTTATTCGCTTCAAGTTTTTAACCCATTCAAACTCAAAAACATTTGACATTGACTTTTGTACTGATTTGAAATTAGGCAACTATTTGTTACGTTTTATTTGTACCTTAAAATATTTGCATTACACATTTACAACTTCCATGAATCGATATTGGTATTACATAGCTTAGCGTACAAGTTGTATTGTTTCGAAATCATTATATTTACAAAGTTTCAAACCACGCTTAGTACATTTCCGCACACATAACAAAAGTCGTAATAAATGGTGTACGAAAATACGCTTTATGTGACAGTCACAAGTTTGTAGGTTTATCTTTCATAATTAAAAAATTGACAATTCGTTCCTTAAATGTACAAGTTGTTATTGCTCTTTTTGCCACCATGGACCTATATATATCTACTACTAGTATGTACTAAATTATTGCAGGCAAATATTGTTTACTTAATGTATGTGCCTATATTGGTAATCTATCCGTACATGACTGTTGTTTATGTCAAGTCTCCAACTTATTATATAGCAAGCTAAATTAAAATGGTCTATGTAATACAGGGTTTTTAAATGAAAAACAAGCTCGGTTAGCTCTACAATTACTGACTGACACACATTAAACCCCGTGTTCATTAAATCAGGGGTTTTCATTCTGTTTAAACCCATCTACCCTGTAGTGCGTCAAAATAAGAATCCTTCTACACTATTCTGTACTTACACTCACATCTCGAGGTGAATACAGATACAACCAACGAGGATTTTTAAATGCCACTTATACGATTGCAAAATGTACGTTTCTTATTGACACCCTCATGCATACTAAAATCTCTCACTGCACTCATAAATTCTTCTATAGTTATACAGACATCATAATTTTTTATTTACATATACCTGTGTGTGACTATAATAATCTATATGCATATATTATAATTCTCAAGTAAGTAAGTGTACATAAACCCATTGTTGGTATTTCACATCTTATTTTATGTGCGTTTGCTTAGGCACTGACACACATAATATTTACTTGCATGCGTGGATAATATTTGCTTATGCTTTTGTGCGTAGTTTTGTTTTTGCGTACTTGGTGTGCATTCGTAATATAAGAAGAGACAGACTGACATACTTCAAATGCTTCAGGACAAGAAGGGATTGAAGTGAACAAATCCGTTAAATTAATTATCATTATTATATTTTACTATAATTGCATACAGCTCAATATAAAATTTTATGTCTTCCTAATTAATATACACATTACATTACATACAGATTAATCTGTAACAGCCTTTTTACACACCTGAACGAATTCGCAGCAATGTCGAACTTTCAAGGTAAAGTAAAAAAGCACTGTATATAAAAACCTCGTGGACATTATTGGGTTCATATTTCTTTTCTCCTTAAAGTTTTAACTGACAAGTAGTAAATGAGTAGTAAAGAAAAACTGCATAATTAAAAAACGATGAAACTGGTACATACTTTAATGTAATAATAAGAATAGTACATATAAACACAACTAGAATATCTATCTAACATCTGAATATAATTATAACATTTTAGTACATTTTCTCATTGCTTACTCTGAATTATGAAAGTAAAGCTTGACATTTCGATGATGAGTAAGCGATTTTAATATACTATTACACATCTGACTCGTGTCCATTTCGACTGTATGCAAAAACGACCCACGTGAAATAAATTAGAATGAGAAAATCAGCTCCAGTGATGGCAAGGAATATTGTCAATGTGTAATTCATCTCGAGGTCGTTGGTCATGATGCACAGAAAGCCCCCACCGATGGCACACATCACCCAGATTTGTACCATCACCCACACTTTGGCCATCGTCCTTCCATCCTACAGAAATCAAAAGTTATACATAAAATTATTATTAAATATCACTATTACGACAAATTAAAATGATCCCAATAAGCACAGGCTTTTTTAGATATGAAATTGCATACTCCTACACCTAGGTATACATAAGTAGTAGTTTACTCTTAAGTTAAGTATTATGATATCTATAGGTAGTAAGGTAGTATTTTATTAGAGACACATGTTCCAGAACGTGCACAAAATGCAACCCGACTCAAAATAATGGTTACATATTTAACTTAAATACATTAATCAAATCTCAAATCAATGCAGCCAGCAATTAAAATATCTACGGCAGAAGTACAAAAAAATGAGGAAACGGAGAAATCGAAGGCAAAAATAAAATGAGTATAAACACCTTGGAATTTTCGTTAGATCGACAAAGTGCTATGTCAGACCAAACATTACAAGCATTAATTCGCCATCGCAATGGCAAAGGATTTGAGATTTGGGTTATGGCATTTCTTGAATTAGCATGTGCTCCTGAGACCTACACAATAAATTATCGAAACATTACAATTACAATTCGAAGCGACGCCATTTTTATATCTTCATATTATTTCTGCGTGTAGTCCACAATTAACGGAATTGGATGAATGTTTCATGCATCCAATATCCAGTACAGCATTTATTATTAATTAAAGTCCTGTTTTTATAGAGTTGACAAAATCAGCGCGAGTACAATGTAAATCATTACATTTCTAGTGACGAACACTGTACCGCAATATTATTCAGTCATTCTTTGTCTTGTACACATACACATCCAGCACAGCCTTATTGGGTATTATATTATTCTCAACCGACACGCATCTGTCGGTTGAGCATACACCTTACTACATATAACCACCTAGCTATAACATGACTGCTAGTTGGTGCTAATAATATCTGGGCACTGTATTGTAGTATAACTGTCAGAAGTTTTTACTGCACATTATACGCTAAACATTTCTGTATTAAGCCATTCACTTACCCTACGCCCTACAGTGTATGGACTACACTCTATGGTATATAGAATAGAAAGAAATCTCCACGTGGAAACATTTCTCGAATTTAATTAAAAGTGCTAAAATTCGCATCCTCAGCAACTTTCAGTCGGTCACACAACAGTTACATGTTACATGTAACATTATGCATTTACACACAATCTGTAACTATAGCCAGTTTCTTTTCTTCGTGAACAACAAGCATGCACAACACAAGACATAAATATTTCTTACACAGTGCATAAATTCACAGATCTGGTTGAACATACCTGAGACACAGCAAGGAGGAGCCAAAAGGACATAATAAATTGAACAAAGCCCCCAATAAGAGCCGTAGCACTGCAAGCCGTCAAAATTCTGTAAATGACTTCTAGATCATAGAGACCCGTCGTTCCACCAAAAAATGTATTAACTTGGGAAAGAAGTGTGGTTGCTGTCCTTAAGGTGGGATTTTTCCATGCTTGTATAGCTCTGTGAAGTATCCAACTGCTCACGGATCCTACTGCCAATCCAAATAGCTGAAAATACATTTAGAACAGTTAGAAATGCATGTTTAAAGTATTGTAATATACATTTTTGGCAAATTCATTAAAATTTCACGTTTTTTCGTCATTTTCGTTGTTGCAAAGCATAAAATATGGTTCATACTCCTATGTATTCTAAAAGAGTTCATGTGAAAATTATTATAATACTTGACACGTGGGGCTGCACTTCTGTAGTGCAGTGCAATATACTCTTGCTAATATTTTGTATACCCCTTAGGAAGTTTTTTCTGTACTAGATAAAATATATGCATACATATAGTGTAGAAACATTTGTACTAGTTCGTTTAGCTTTTGTGCGGGGAATATTTCTTTTCCTTAAGAGGAAGTAAGAGATGTAAAAGTAAGAGGGCTATTATCATTCCCTCGTTGTATCCATAATGAATCATTATGCAAAATTATGAATCAGTTTAGTTCAGTCTTAAATTCCTATAACAACAGTCATTTGTGTTTCTAGACTTATTTACCGAATGCTAAAGCGTACACTTGTGCTGTAGAGGATTTTTTAAGCTAATGATAGCTGCTTTATGTACTACAGAGTAGTCACCCAGCCGAAAAGTAAACTATTGCAACCAAATTTAATTAGCATAATCTTAATTTTAATCAGATTCAGTTCATTCAGCAACATGGCCTGTCCTATGACTAATTTGGCTTTTATTATCTCAAGTTATAATAACAGTCATTATGTCTCCCACAATGGGGTTCGCATCGTAATGTGCACAATAATGTAAAGCCACCATAAGAAACTGTTTCTACTGTTTCATATCGCACATGCTCTATAGACTCCAGAACTTTTTTCACCTACAATTCAATCAATGCATGGTTAGTTTGTAATGTTACAGTAAATCTTTCAGATATTTTAATCCATACGACGACAAAAATTTATTACAAGCTATCATTTTAGGTTGTAACCTAAAAACATTAGGTGTTAGGAAGAAACTGAATAGATCAAATTTTGAATTAAGGTTGGTTTCATCGCATTATCACCAAAATTAAAATTATCGAACTAGTATTTCTGCATTAATTTGAGTATTACATTTTACATTGATACATATTACATTATATTCATTATACATCGATGCTTCACTCTTTGTTTCAGTGTTTGTTACCAGTATATTTATAGCCTATTTATTTTATAGGCATGTAGTAAGGCAAGGGTGTAGTTACAGACTTACGGTTTATCAACATATTTAGTTCTTTTATTGCTCATAGTGTGTACACTTACGTAATTTCAGTAAGTAGGTTCTGAATCAGAGTGATATTTAGCAGATAAATGATGATGACTCAAATGTTTGAACGTTATCTCAGCTAAAACAATAGCCTGACTGATATCAAGACAGAAATGTATTATGGCTTTGCACATTAATAAGATGAGCAATAAATATCAACCTCACTAAAGTCAAAATAAAAGGTCTATTCTACGTTGTCACATCTCTAGCAATATCCTTGTCAATCGCCCGTAACATACACATTATACAATCGTAGAGACTTAGCAGATAATATGTACAAATGCTTAATGTACAAAAGTCTCATAAAGTCATTAAGCACAAGAGGTTGTAGGGCAAACTTACTAAATGAGGTACGGCGTGTAGTAAACAGTAAATAGTAATTACTAGCGTCCTATTGAGAAATGATTTTCCTTATTCTACATATTTTGGCCATGGACAAAATTATGCGTTTTCCTGTCTTACCTTCATCAATATGCACCACACTCATTTTTATTTCTGTGACGAATTGAAATTCTGAACAGAATCATACAGAATCCCTTTTAGGACTTCCCGTTTTAGTCCTAGTTCTTAGTTGTACATTACTAAAAATTCCTAGAGAGTCCTTCCAGCATCCGTATCTCTTTCATGGAAACTATTGATGCTTGTTAACTTGAGGATAATAATGCCCCTTTAAGGGCCGTTTAGACCCGTCCTAATCATTAAGTGTCAATCTAATCATTATTAATCAATCATCATCCTATAATCATTAAATTAAGTCCACTCTTAATTATGCACTACTTTTATGGACATTGTAATAAAAAATAGTTTACAAATAATATCACAATATGAAAGCTAAAGCTTCATTTATTAGTACAATTAAAATATTGTATTACATACCCTATGTATGTATTGTGTACGCATATGTCGCATATGTATATAAAATATTGCTAACAATATTATTCAGTACACTGTATGTAACAGAATTCGTCTCAAGTGCTATAATAAAATGCTGTGCAGATTTGGACTGAAAAGATTTTTCCGTATAGGTTAGCTAAATTAAAGGCGAATTTCCTAACGTAAATCACCTAATGAAAGAGACTGATAGTGGAGTATTCATTTATTACCAAAAATTCACAATTCCATTATTCAAATGCAGTTTCAGATAATGCATATTCATTAAAAAATATTTTAAAGCACTCACAATTGAAGATAATGCGATTAATTTCACACCAGAGTGTAACGATAGACAGAAACAGGCCCCCATTTTCTTTCAGGCTTGTTTGAGGTGAACACAGTAGGTGATTCGGAATTTTCTGGATAGGCACGGTAGAGGAAACACAGTCCTCTTAGTAATCCAAATTGAATAAAAATCCGTTAGCGAAATCGACAGTGCAAAGTAAAGACAAGTTTGCTTTCAGTTCAAATATTCTTTCTCACTTCTACGAAATCACAAAAATTCACTACCACATGAAGAAATGCGTATACGTAGGTAAAGAATTATAAATAATCCATAAAGACCACTAATACACTGTATTATAATGCAATACGTTTATTCCGAAACAAAGTCAATAATGATTTGTGCTTTTTAAAATCACACACTGAATATTGTATGTTCACTTAACAAAACACTTGATCTCACACTAACCAACACCCCAACTAAACTCAAGAAGCTCACACAGGGAAAGTGTACACAAAATACAAGTTCCTCTAATGCAACTAAGAGTTCAGTCCTAATCTCATCTCTTCTTGTATAACTTAACACGTAAATTATACGTACTATCCCATTAGCTTTGGTGGCCAAGTGTCATATAAACGCACAACTCGCATATAACCGCACAGGTATTTATAATGCCACACTTAAGACAAGACTACATTTACTATTTGAAATCAAAGTGGTTTCTAGATAGGACGAATATACACATTACCTCACTAATCGTTAGGATCTTTAACTACTGTGTATATAGCCTTTTATACGTGTTACATAAATACACGCACAATATATCTCAGTCAGTATCTATAACTATTTGTGTTACGAAACAATTAGCTCGTCTTCCATACGTTCACTTATTCTGAATAAGTTTGTAGCCCACTACATATGTTAAGGTGTGCTCTGCTGTCCATTCAACAACCATAAAAGACACATTTATGACACACTAGATTTGTAAGCAGTAATATCCGATTTTATGAATACAGTTTTACGAGTGTACAAACAAGACTGTCAATACGTATCTGCTGTACTTTATAAACAGACATGGTCGCTCGATTATTAACACCTAAATATGACTAACTACACTTTCATATGTAATAGCATTGTGTGTAGGTAAGGCATAGCATAGCTTTAGTAAGAAGCAAATGTTTACTAGTACATGATATTAAAAGCAGCCATCTTGAAAATATAATTTTAAGTAGTTACCTCTACATATAATTGAACAAATAGTAGCTATAGGTAGTACTAGGTATGTGCTGTATAGACTTATGTACACAATACAGGGGAACACGGGAGTACAGGCAAGAATTTTCTGTGAATATTTTCAAACCAATGCATTGTATAGAGAATAATAATTTTTTTGTATTAACAAACTTTTATTATTTGTTTCAGAATACATAGACACTTCTAAAATGAATAGGGAGTAATTACATGTAATATTGCTATACTTGTAGTGTTAAATGCTATTAAGACTTTTCTACAAATATTTTAAGTTGGCCTAACTTGCCTCTAAAGGTGATGTGTACTCGTTCACAGCTCATAATTGTTTTCATGGTCATACCCTGTGACTCAAAATTTCATGTTAACCAGAATCAGCTAATGACAATAACTAACAATAAGAAAGAAAACAAATGAGTAAAGTACCTATCCGAATCCGCAATGCATTACTCATTTCTGACTTATTAAGTTGCGACTCTTGTAATATGGAAATGGATGGTTTAGTTCTGGGCACTCTCATCAGGGTATTAGTGTTATATTAACGTTACGTTATGAGTTACTCATCATCCTGAGCTGAAATTGTTGAATTATTTAAGTCATTCATAAATAGAGTCACGTCATGTCAGAACAAGTAGTAATTAACACTTTAATGAGTTTACTTGTTGTACGTTTTCCTTTGTTCTGTACTACTATCAGAGTTTATAGTTGAGCCGAGCCAATTTTCCTCTGCATGTAAATGGCATTAATATACATATTGTATTATTTAAAAGTGATTTAATTTTAACACTCATATAAACAACCTATTTAAGGCATAAAAATTCCATTTCAAAAAGTTCACTATATAATTTCCGTTATAAATAAGAAAAATGAAAAATCTAAACACTAATATTTTACCATCTTTTTGAAAAAATGATACAATGTAAATGACAATGACTGGTTTATAATAATATTAATAATATGGCATTTGTACTCGTACCTACACTTATATTTTTTGTGAGTGAACATTCTCAATGAGACAAACTCAAAATCGTCATCGTTTTCATTCATTTCTTGCCTGGAGAGCCTCTTATCATCCCCTTATAAATAATTGTTCTACATATTTGAAACTGATGTAATTGATTAAATGGGGTAATCATGAGAAACATTTTCTGATGGTTTAGGTATATAGTGAAAATGTATCAATGTCTCACTGCAATTAAGCGTACAAAAAACAGTGTACATATAATATTCACAATGGACAAATAATTTTATTAAAATTGATATTGATATTAATGTAATATATACCGAGAAACGAAATAAAATAAATTAATATCAAGGGCGTATCTAAGATTTACTAATGGTGGAGGCCCCTGAAATCTCGACTCAAACCATCATTTTTGAATCTGGAGAGGTCCGGTCCATTCAAGCCCCTTTTCTAAATACGCCCTTGGTTAGTTTACAATAATAAATGTATACAAACTTCGGTTATTTCTTCTGATCAATTGATTCAAATTATAATTAATTATTTGAAGCAGGAGAATTAGTTGTGCCTGTGGTTGAAGACGAAGAGGAGGCTGCCTGAAGAAGAATAATTTCAGAAGTGAAAATAAGTCTGAAAATTTAAGTTCTATAATTATTATTTATTTTACTACCTTTTATAAACTAAACACTGATACCAAATATTTTATCTAGGTACAAACTCACACTAGGTCAATATTTGTAATTTATTTTTTCTGTAAAAATTATTTAGCAAACAAAAACTTACGAGGTCAGGACCAACATGAATGCTCTGGTAATTACAAAACATCCAAGCCCACTTAAGCCAATAGAGCCTGTGGCCAACATCCGCTCTAGTCTCTCTAACTGACCATAAAAACATGTCATTCGATTGAACCATAAAAATATTAATTTCTGTATTTTTATAAATGCATGAAAATCTGCTAGACAGTAATATAAACATATAAGCATTATTATTTATAAATGAAAAATATTTTTTGTCACAAAATATTTATAGTTCAACATTTTCTAACCTCTTTGCAATATTCATTTGTTTTGCACTTCTGCAAGCAGCTCGTAATTTTATGTGCATACTCGTTAATCTTGGCTGCAGTTAAAGATACTGCAAGAACTCTTCCTACTAGCTGCATAAATGAAAATGCAGAATGAATTGACTCCATTATAGTTCGGTTACGGGAAGGGGTTAATCCCTGGTGCAACTATTTTCTCACAACAAATCAGTAGTATGCAAAAAATTATATTATTGGATTTTATAAAAGTTTTAAAAGTGCACTGCACACATAATATTTATGTAAATAATTATGATAATATAAGTATCAAGAAATCTAGAGCCAGGGCAACCGTATTTCTCAGAGAAAGACGGTTGCCAGGCTAACTCTAGATTTCTTGATAAGTATTATCAAAGTATAATAGATTTTGGCCAACTTGTAAGCACAGAAAATAAGTGTTGATTCCATATGAGAGAAATATAAGTGGAGACAGAAATTGTTCCATTTCGTCCAATAGTTTACAAAGTGTCAAGTGGTCTTTCCGAACGTGGGCCCAACTACGTTCACCTTTATATCATTTAATTTGGGTTATTATCTAATTGCGTTTATATGTTTAGAAAATGAAGTATTTGATCATTAAATCTATACTACCGTTTGTTCGCCTTAGTATAATTGTTGTTTCTCTTGCAGAGGTAAGTTGCTTCTCTGTTTCAAGTACTAAAACTTTGAACTTAAAATACAGCCCTCGAGACAACAGAACAATGAGAATGTCCACATAATTCCATGCTAACAATGCCAACTTATTGGTGAAAAATAGCAATGCAGTCACTACTGGATTGTAGGAAACATATTCAGCCCAAAACTTGTGGGAACGCCAAAAATACTTCTCTAAATCACTGTCAAATTTTTTGTTTCCTTCATTTTGAGCTGAAATCAAAAACTTTAATTACAGAAAGTATTATTAACTACATAAATAGTACACAAAATTTTCCCCATTGGAGAAAAAATTTAAAAATTTAAAACTGTACAATTGCGAAGGCCAAATAATAAGCAAAGTGTAAGATGTGCATATTATATTTTTTGATTATGGTTTACCGAGTATCATTAGGTTAGCTTAAAGGGCGTATCTAGGATTCACAAATAGGAAGGCTCAATGGGGGTGAGGTGCTCAGAGAAATTTTTTCAAATACTAATAATCAGTAATATCCCTCTTATTTTGTTAATCTGGGGGAGCAAGCCCGTTGAGCCCATATGTTGATACGCCCTTGATCCGTTTTATTGTATTTTTATAAAATTATGAGTTTTGAAAAATGGACGGAATAAGTGCATTGGAGTTATAGAATTCCCCAATAACGTAGATATTTATAATATTTTGAAATTTCATTTATTGCTTCTTACTCCAAAGAAACAAGTGCATGTTTCGGCATTTACCTGATAATGCTGAGAAGAAATTCACGTGCTGCAAAGAACTTTCGATTATTGCAGAAATTAAAATTGTAGATGTAGTATAACTGGCAAACGTGAACAGTTTGGTGTCCTTACTTTTAAAATCTAGCTCTCTGGTTATTCTTCTCCAAGTTTTGAATAAATCTATTAGCTTTTCAGATCGGAACAAGAAGAATATATACCTAATGCAAAATTTCATGCAAAGACAAAAAATCCCAGTTGAAACATTATCAAATATAAATAATATAAATTGAAATTAAATGTATTGAAATTGAATTGCATACACGATTGTAGCCATAAGGTAAAATAATGGATTTCTTGCAGCCATGGCCATTTCACTAGCATTTCCACCTCCTACTCCAGCAAATTCTCTGAAAAGATCTAGAAAACTCAAAATGACATTCGCTGCAAGTAAAATGCAAATGGTAATATTCGTAAGAGCACCAAAGCTGGTCCAGCTAAGAACATGCAAAAAATTAATTAGGTTAAGAAACGTTCCCCCTAAAAATAATGAATATACAATTAATACTTACCTGAAACTTAACGTCTCAACTGCCTCATTTTTTCTGAAAATCCCACTGATTGGAATTAATCCAATCAATCTACCAAAAATAAAAATAGCTCGTAAACTCTTAAACAGATCTTCTGCCACTTCATCTTCCTCTTCTTCCTCAATACTGCATTTTGATTGTTCTGCAATTTGGATTTCATTTATGGAATCTACCACTCCGAATTTTTCCTTTCCGTTTTTTAATACACCAATCTGATTTTGCATTTCCTTTATGATGAAAATATGGGAATAAGCGTCAGATTCTTCTACAAACAGATATTTTACAGTATTTACAGGAGTTGTAGATGGAAAAATGTCTTAGAGGAAAAAAGCATTGTTTAATTAATCTTTACATATTAATTTCTTACTAAACGAATGTTTTTTGTTCATATTGATTCATCCCACAAACGATAACGTCTTTGGAATAAAATGTGACTCTTGCAAATCTAGATTGGCAAGCTTCTTTATAGATGACTAATTCTGTTTTATGGTACCGTTATGTCGAAACAAAGTAATTACCTTTAATTTTCGAATTAAAACCATATTATATAGCTCAGCAAATAAGTAAACTTGGTAAATCACTTAATAGATTTAACTGCATAAAAAGGGTATTAAGTTGGAATTACATTAATGAGAATAATGAAAATGATTAAATTATAAAGGTGGAGAAGAGGTAAAAAAATTAACTTTTTACTGTAATTTATTTGGTAACAAAATAAGTTTATAGCAATAGCTCATACAGAAAAAGACTGATAGAGACACTCTGGGTTTTTCCCTTTTCGTTTTCGTCGTTGTACAAATTATAGGTACTTCTCCATAAAGCGACTAAAAGCATTCACGGAATACTGAATCTTGTAAATCACTTATTCCAGCTGGTTAACTACACTTTAATATCGAATTGCATAGTATGTGGCATTGTCATTTTGTCAAAAACTATTTTGATTACACCTGGAAGATAAATAAGCAAATAATGTCTTCACATTTTCTTAAATAATAGAAAATACTTATGTAAATGAATATACGCAACAAGCTGTCAAGTCATATTATTTATATCTGCTTAGATCGTTCAATATGAAAAGGAGGTTTACGTCAATCAATTTACAAATTTCCTCGGTTTGATGTACATGTACATATGATATAAGACATCATAAAAGCTTGTTACTCCTATTCTATGGTATATGAATATGGTCCTTTTGTCAAGTTCAAATGTGGTATAAAAATGTACATAGCATGTACCACTATTAGTATTATGTTTGCAAATAGTGATATAGCACAAATGTGATGTGCCAACTTGGAAAAATCTTCCTTTTGTAAGAATATCTACAAGTAATCTAGCTATGAAATGCTTGTAAATATTTCCTAGATCAATTGTCATGCTATTATAATTTCTACAAATAACATTTCTAGAATGATGAAAATGATTAAATTATAAAGGTGGAGAAGAGGTAAAAAAATTAACTTCTTACTGTAATTTATTGATAATGAAAACCAAATAACATTTCTGGTTTTTATGCTTTTTATATATACTATTTGTACTTATATGTGTGTTTCAATAGTTAAGGCTGGGCTTATAGTCGCACAATGCCCCGTTCCGGTCCATACCCGTCCTATGTATTCTGCGTCTCCGCCTACAGGCCACAGTTTTCGGCCGAT
>JABASD010003675.1:0-18764 GCA_019776165.1 Pogonognathellus flavescens | reverse complement strand
GCTAACTGCTGCAGATTAAAGTTATTTACTTCACTTATGAACTATAGTAGAACATTGTATGTGTAGAGTAAGTATGTGCGAGTAAAATCATGTAGTATACTAATAAAGATAAACTCTCTAATAGTATCGTACCTACATTCTCTATGCTCTACCTATAAAATTTATATCATTGTGTGTTTTGTGTTTTAACGTGTAGTTCTCGTCTAATATCAATAATATTAAATCATACATAGGAGTGTAGTATGTGTGTGCGAATAATGTTTTGTGAACTATATAGGTATAATCAGACGAAAAGAGCCAAACCATCGTTCGTAGGGCAAGTAGTTTTCAGTTAGAGAATGCTGTTCTGTGTTAACACTCTGCATGCATAGCAGCAGTAAGTTTGGTGTATAAAAGCGTTTAATGCCAGCACTTCCTCCACGCAAAGCAACGGACGAATTGTTCTTATTTTTTTCTGTATGTTGTATATATATACTAACCCTTTAGTTTTAATTGTAAAAAACAGATGTACAGGTACATACTGATGTTGCTTACTAAAAGTGGAGCTATTCTTGTGAAGTGTATATAATTCTCGTTGCATGCAGGCCAAATGCTTTTCATTCATTCATTCTTATACCTCCTTTAAGGTACAAATGCACGTTCAATGTAAAATAATGCACAATTGAGCTACTTTGCTCTATTTATATTCATTTGCAGTAGTAAAAACAAAAGTTTTGTGATAAAATCATACAGTATGTATTTGGAATACACATAAAGAGCAAAACTCACTTGCTAGGTTGATGATGATGATGGGATGTGTGCGCTTGTGTGAGTGTGTGCGAATGAGTAAGGATTTGCAGCAGATTAAAAGTTGCACAATCCGAACTCAATTACTGAATTATTGGCGTAATGCAGATACGCCATTTGCGTAGCAATTGCCCTCGTACTATGCTAACAGTTTTTATAACGTGCAACTATATAAGCTATATTATAAGTGCTCTTTTGTGTATATGAAGTATAAACTATTCATTTAGTTCACCAGAGGGTTTTGTGCCTCGGATCGGTTTGTAAAAACCAGTTTAGTTTTTATTTTCATTTATAATAATGACTCATTCTTCATGGAGCACCCCTTATGTGGAAAATCACAAGCATCTATACGCGAATGCAATGTAATACACGAAACGCGAGTAATAAAGTTCTGACGTCTTTCACCTGATTACCTTGCTGAAGATTGTAGACTCGTCCTCATCCATAGGTCTCTTGACCTGACCCTACATAGAGTTTTTGCATGGATGTACACATACTACTATATACTAATATTCCTTTAGGTTATGGCATTATCACCTGTGTTAAATGCATTATGTATGAAGCCAAGTTATGCGTATGTTAATTTGCTACAACATAAACCTGATTTATGAATGAGGGATTGGAGTAGCAATAATAATATTAATATGGAAGAAGCAACTGGCAAGGTTAAACTTCTTGAATGGAACTTATTGTGTTATATCTGCAGGAGATTATGGATAGTAACAATATTTTACTTAATTGCCTACACAATTACTATATCTATCTATTATCGACAGAAAGCCTATAAGTGTCTATTATAGACAGAGACAGTCAATATAAAATTATACTAAGGAGGAACAGAAGGTTAAAAGGATTAATCACTGCACAAAATAAAGAGGTATTGCTGATTACGCGAGCAGTAACTCAACTATTACTAGTATAACATTTTTCGAGGAAGCTGTGACAAATTAGAACTAACAATAAGAACCTTGGAGGTAGACGTACTGCGAAGAGTGGAATACCAATAAATACCAAGCTATCATATTTTAAACCCATTCTGAATACCTAATTGTGTGTGTTGATAATAAAATCTAATGTGCATGTGGATAACAATGAAGAGTATTTTTCCTAACTCTTTATACAGCCTCCTGTTTCTGTCGGCGCCCACATATTGTCATTACACTTGCCAAGTCGTGTGCTATTGCGTAGATTATCCATGTATAGGCTAAATATTTTATTTGAACAATGAGACGTTTTCAGTTTCATTAAATAATAATAAATCTGTCTCAAGCAGAAACACACAGAGAAATTATAAGTACTACAGTACGTGCTCACTTAAATCTGACCATAATATTTAGAACAATAAGAAATGCCAACGACTAACTTAAATTTACTTATAATTGCCGCAGTGGTTTGTATTTCGTTTGTATTTGTACATTAGTAATGTCATTCCTACGTCACGTCTGTTTGAACCAACCTTGTAGTTCTGAAAGATGGATGAGCGATTGGATGGTAGGTGAGATATGTCTGTTGTGAGTGTGAGTTTCGTCAAACTATGCAAATAAAATGAAATAGATAGCTTAGGTATAATGTATAATATTATAGCTCGCATTGTTAGCTTTAGTTCAGCTGGATGAATGCATTATGCAATACAAATGCATAGAGATAGTAGTAGCTCAAAGCTACACCATGCTACTTCGTAGCGAGATAATAGCAATAGAATAAACAGGAAAGTTTAACTGCTGCTGGAGACGGTGACTCATCCTGCAAATGGGCTATCTCTTACGATCTACTACAATACATTCTATTATATTCTCTATCTACTGTTTACCGTGAGAGAAGATGGCAAAAAGCTAACTTTCCTCCATTCTCACGACGAAATAATGATTATGACTACTACACAACACAAACACAGCCCAACATTCTATGCCAATTTCCATTCCTAAGCAAGGATACATTTTTATTAACCATTTTGCATGTACTTGAATAGTTTAGGCATTTAAATACTGCATGCAGAGAGAGAGAGATTGTATAAGTAATACAGTAGTACTAGAATGTTACGACTTAACTTTGCTAATGCATACCTACGGAGTAATGCTGTGTAAACAGTAAACAATGCTACAATCTACAATAGTTTCGCCAGATTTACCAATAATAATAGTATTCAGAATATTCTGGCGATGCATGCACTACTGGAATGTGGTTTTAGTAGAAGAAATGTTTTTATCCATGTGTCTAAATACATAATCATGTAAACATGCAGATTTCTAAGCTCCAAAAACGTGGTAAACAACGTGAACACATAATATTATTGAGTGTGGTAATGAATTGATTTCATTTCCCGACCGAATCATCACATGTAGAAATATGTGGCGAGATCCACAGAAATGTTTTACAATTATTAACGAATTGCCATGCAAAAGCATGCAGATAAGGATTCAGAAGAGATTAAATTGCCAAGTGCAATGCAAAAGAAGGAAAATAAACGAAGGAAATTATTGGGTGATGTCTGGACATTTTGATAGATAGAATATATACATTTTGATGAAGTTATGATTTGTTGGCTCTTCAGAGTTGCATGTACGGGTGGTCCAGGAAGGAAACGACAATCGACAGCCTTACAAATTTTGCATGGGCATTTATTGTGTTTCAGGAAAACTGCGTTTCATTTGCATGCTTTATTTTTCAGAGATTGGGGCGCGTGTGTGTCTTTATAAACAATTCGTTTGGATATTTTCACATGTTTATTGTATTCAGAGCATTTGTGTAACAATTGAGCTAAGTCGGTTTTCAATCGTTTTTGCATAGGTGATACTGCTATAGTGAGTACATTTGTTATTAACTCAACATGCCACTTGATCCTTAGGCATTTCTGCTCTTTGTTTATTTTGGCAGGTTTTCGTGCTGAACAAATAGCACCTTGTAATGATCATTTAAAAAGGTGGTGTGGTTTCTTTTGCCACTTATAGGAATACAAATCCCAAAACCAATGTGTTGATGTTTAACTTTAATGGATTGCGGATTGTTTCATGTTTCCAAATTGTACTCACTTCTTGTAATTGTTGTTGGCAGATTTGTAAAGTTGAGATTTGTTTAGATATGAATCTTACTCAAGGTATCGACCCATGTGTTCTGTTTTGTGCATTCATTCGTTTCATTTGATTCGGAAGGAAAACGATGGCAATGACTTAGTTAAAATTAGTTCCAACTGACAATGAATGACAAGACAAGGTCAAACATTTCGGTTGTCATTGTGCCCTGTCAGGTTGGCGGATGTGTTCATTGAGTTATGAAACTGTATAATATTATTTATAGTCTATGCATTTGGTGACTTTATAATGCTATCTTGTTTGTTTACACATGTAACACAATCACACACAAGGCATCCATATTTCCATACAGAAATTGAGTATTTTGAACATATAGACTGAAGGCTACCGTTGAAATCAATCATATCTTGCTTATTTCAAGGTATACTCTGAAGCATTTCAAATGCAACACACAATGTAGATTAGAGCAGATATGCAAATGCAAGTGGAACTTGATCATAAAACTATTAATAAGATAAAAAAGTAATGTTGTCTGCGAATTACCCTACTATACCTACTTAAAATGATATTATTAACCACAATAAATCATAGGCAATTGCTATCATGCGGCAGTATAATTCAGGTGAAATTTTAATTCTTTTATTGATCAAATCTGTGAGCCTTGTATTGTAATAATGTGGATTGCAGTTATTTTTTAAATTTATTCCTTGTAGATAATTGCGGCAACAAACAACACATCATTGGTAGTTGATATGAATACACCGCTCCGATTTCATATTCTTAAAACGCAAGTGGGATGATTGTTATAACAGACTTGACATTGCTCCTATAATGCAATGGAGACTTTTTAGGATTTCATAATGGAATAAGATTGAATAACGACTGATACCGATACGACTATGCTAAGTAAATGGAGATGGACTGTACTTAAAGGATGATCTTATTAAATAGATATTTTTGACCTGGATATAGTCCCATTTTGTTGGACGATGTAAATTTTGTTGGCCAAATCACATATCATTATTATGAAGAAAAGGAAAGCAGGATAAACTCATATCATGTTCATGCTTTTAGTACGTTTCGTAAATAATTATTTTTTGTCATTTCCTTCATTATTTCATCTCAGCTGAAGATTGAACTTCTTTCATAATATAAAAGTTCTGTCAATCTGGAGCAAAGTCTGAAAATATTCCACATAAAGCTTTGTCCATTGCACTGTAGTCGTTATCACATTGGATGTAGAAAGCGTGGAGACGGAATGAGGAAAAGCAAAGAGTATTCTTGTGATAAAGATGAATCGAATATCTGGTCACGTCCACAACTTGAGCTCTCTTTTCAGCTTTGTGTGTTTCTACACAGAACTCATATTATTAGTCTAGTTCCATTTTCATCAAAGAAATTTCTTACATATATGTATATAGGGCATACGTGAAGTGAAGTTCACAGACCATAGTGTGTCATCCCATTATCCTTCTTTTACATTACGAAAAATGAATGTCTTGCTTACTCCGAAGGAATAAGATATGTTATCATGGATGCCAACGTTCAAATGCGTGTATTAAACTTAATAATGTTGATGAATGAATGTTGTGGATAAAGATATCTAGACCAACCCTAACCCTAGTACAATTCTTCATTGAAATACTGGAAAAGTGGGACATTTGCTAGTAATGTACTCAGAATGCTGAACGTGGAGGAAATAAGTTATAAAAGTCAAGGGCTCTCCGAAAATCATTAAAACATCTTTTCTTCCCAAACTGAAATGAATTCTTGTTCGGACAATATTTCAGAGTTTTATTACACATCCTTTCACTCTAGTGAGAAATAACGTTTTACACGACTCCGTTCCGCATTGCCTTTACCATTTACTATTTATTTCTCCATGAGGATTTACTGCTTCCATACTTTCTTATAATAGCTCCAAGTCGAAAATCTCAATGGTTCAGCTTGCCAGAAAACAAGGTCAGGCCAAAATCACAGAACATTCATTCATAAAAATATATTGGTTGAGTAGTATATATTGGGTTTTGTGTTTACGCACATTATGGTTGCTCTTGTTCTATGCGCAGCGACAGCCAACTCTACTACTTACTCTTTATCTACTCTGCACCACTATTTATATTTTTGTTTCGTGCTGACTTGTATATATTCCTTCCATTCATTATACAACGTGTAAAGTCATTTTGTCATGTAGTTTATCATCCAGCACGCAATTCGTATAACCCAACACTTATCTACTATCAACATACTTCATACTTCATACCTCATTCTACACTTACGACAAAATAAATTCCTTTTACTACATAGTACAATAATACGCCTTCACTAGTAATACACATACGTAAAAGTATTTGTAGTAAGTACGCAATATGATCTTTGAACTACGAAAGGAACTTTAGAAAACAAGCAATTAAGTGAGAGCCAAGATATTTCTTTCATTTACCAAGTAGACTGCTAGCTTGGCCGGAAAAGAACAAGAGCCAAATTGTAGTACATGCATACAATAAGTAGTAAAAAGAAACAAAATACCAATACGGAATAGTACAGTGACTCGTGAAGTCAAAGTCAAAGTACCTAGGATTATATAGCAGTATGTGCACGCTTTATTGGTTATAGTAACAAGGTTATTTTCATAGATACAGTTAGTTAGTGAAAATCCGAGCGGAAATGGCAGAGAACCTTTGAGACCCTTCACACAGCCCAACATACAATTACAAACAAGACAAGACAACAACTGAGCGCACAAAGTCATTCATAAAAGTCAATCTTAGAGATCATTCATCCATCCCCTGCAGAAAGAGACTTACGTGGATCTGTGTACATACACAACAAAGTATTATACATCTGTATTGTACGCAATGACTCGGCCTTTAGTTATTCTTTCATGGGTCACGTCCACATTCTAAACAGCAATGATAGTTACTAATATTTGAAAGAAGAGAAAGAAAGACGGGAGGAAGTAGTCCGTCTATCCCGCCTCCGGTTTGCCTTAGCCTTCCACAAAATGGTCAATAAATGAACACATCTCTTGTCTCGTCTTACAGATATTCTTTCATCTCGTATTCCTTATGCTTATCTCCATTCAACCAACAAATCCTTAGCGTGTGTTCAGAACTGATGAATGAGTCAATGTTTTTACTCGTTGAAATTATTATTGGTTGTATTAGGTATGGTGCATTACTCGACTGTACTGTGTGACTATTGTCTACTCATATTTACAAGTTTACACTCATACTGTATATAGGTAATTGTATAAACTTCGTCCTGTACTGTAAGATGACTCGTAATCGCAACAAAAGACCAACAACTAACAAAAGAGCCTTATTAGCCCTTACCATCTCTATCTAACAAATCCCTTTTATTACAATATAACACAAAGCAAGTAGTGTGTGTCGGTTGTGGCGTTGCTATTGCAAGAGTTGCAGTCGCAACATGTTTGTATATACTACACACAATTTTAGGCACCAATGGTAATTGAATGCACTTCTTATCTATTTACTGATATTATAGATTTTAGGTACATTTTTCTCATCACTTGGGCATGTAGGACACTTACTTGTATCAATAGTAATTCTGATGCCTCACTAATATTATATGATTAACAAAAAGGGTGAAACCAAAGTTAAACCTCTTATCCACTAGGACTAGTAAGTATGTATACTAAAGAGGATAAAAAGGATGGAGTCACCACACACAAAGCAGAAAAACAGAAAACACTATCAGCTTTTCGATAGAATCCCTGACGAAAATAAATGAAAAGTATACATTGCCTGTACTGATACACATGGTAAATGTATGGGCAAAGGGAAAGCTTCTTTTTGGTATGAAATATACGTATGAGTTCGGACATATAATAATATCATGTGCTTAATAGAAATACGCATGTATGCATATATGTACGTAAGTAATATGTAAAATGGTATTCACACAAATTGATAAAGAGTGTAAATGTAAAAGTAAAGGGTGGACGATGATATAAAGTGCGAGCAATAGTTGTGTATAGGTATCGGGTACCCTATGATATTTTATCTGTATTGATATCTGAACACTCTAGCCGATATCCTACGTCACGTCACTCACTCACAAAACACTACGAACTACCCCAAGAGCCCATGCAGCACCACTTCACTAATTTGCGTATATTGAGTTAGTCATTCAGCAGGATCGAAGTGTGTACGTTTGTTATGATGTGAGATATGAGATGGTAAAAGCGGGGCAATAGTTTCCATGATCCTCGGTCAAAAATTTTATGATTCATTCGTCCTTTTAGTCATCGGATTCTGAATCGGAAGGCATCAGCATCACCATCACCCTGGCCTGCGTAAGGACAGCTGTTGTGAATTTACGAACCTTTTGTCATGGGTCCCTTATTCGTGAATGACGTGTCCTCCTCTCGGTCCTACTTCACTTGTGCGTTCTTTCAGAGAACACATAACAAAGCGGAGAGTTGTAGTCGGAGTGATCTTCAAACGGTCTTCTCATCGTCCGAAAATACAAACAACTGCGAAACAACCCTCCTAGTTCGGAGTAAAGTGCAGATGATTTCATGATTTCAACGTCTGTTTGGCGACTGTGCCTCACTCACTGGGCTGTAAGTTTAGTAAGCAACCGGGCAACGATAAATTGTAGTCGTGTGCCTGTTGATCACATTCTGATTACTCCGTTCTAAGCTCTTTGTACTGTTTACCGAAAAGAATTGAACATTGTCATTTATTTCAACCCTTACAATGTGTCCTACAATCCTACTGACTGGTTTTCAGCCTTGTTGGGTAGCTCAGCAATCACCATCAGTGTGATGAGATGAATCATTTTGGGAACAGATTCGATTCGGATGAGTTAACTGAATGTTTATGGATATTGACGACAAAATCTACAAAATCTACTGCCCAAAAGCTCCATTTAAGTACATCGGAATATTTAACAGCAGTTTCCTTTGACTCATAACTACGACGAGGTATTAGCAGGGCCCAATAATATTATTATGATGCAATGTTGATATAATAATTTACAACATGAAATCATTCTTATATGATATCCGCAGTCGTCATCCGTTGCTTTCATGAGTTGCATCAACTTACTACTACTTATAAACACAGAAAATTTATATTTACACATCCTCTTATGTACGTTTTATTTTGTATGAATGAAACGTTAATAATAAACATCGAGAGTTCATTAATAGCATCACGTAAGAATAATTTTAAGCTTGATAAAAATCATTCCCCGCTTAACAGTGAGTAAGCACAGCTTCAAAATAGCTTAATGTATTTCCGAAGATGGATATCATACTAAATGTAATCGGGATGTGACTTGCATTGCATAAAAGTAGGACTTAATCAGTTGAAATGAAAGTGGGGCAAATGAGTTGGTGAATAAAGGCTTTATACTAATAAGCAGAATGGCAAGTAGAAGTTTTACCCGCTCTTAAATTCATCTACCATGACCTTCCTTCCTTTTCCAGGAGGGCTTTAGCGGAAAGAGACATACTTCTATCATTACATCACTGATTCCGTTGTCTGTTATTCATTTTCCAATGAGTGTTTTATGAAGCGACGAAAAAAACACGGACCTTTCCTACACTCTCCGTATTATTATTACACATAACTGACATACAATAACAGTCTATAGCAGTTATTATCTAATGAAAGAAGCGGAATCGTCGCATTTTTAAATTCATAGTAGAGCTTCCCAGAGAGCGGAAGAAGTGGCTGTCCCACGCAGAATGGTGTAGCAACAATAGTGCAAAGCCGGGCGAGGTGGAATCAACGTGAGGAAATATAACAGACCGGGACTTGCTACAAGAATACCTGACCGGACACCAGCAATAGATAAATTGAAGTTATAACACTATCGTACTCCTGATGACTCTTAACTCACCGACAATCACAGTCGTTTGAACTTCCACCTTGCCCCAACCGAACAGCAGGTACATCGACAGGTTCCGCTTTTTTACACAGTTTTTACTTTCTAAATAAAATTCCCTCTGGATATTATTAACAAATATACCAACGCATAACATAGGGCAGTAGTAGTAGTATTCCACTACGACACCTATTTTGGAAACACTTCATTCATACAAAACATTTTAATATGGGAGTCAGAGAGCATTTGTAAAACAGTGGTGGTGATTGTAAAGTAACGTATTAAATTTAGATAGAAATGCAGTGTTTCCGCCGAAAAGGGTTCGGTAGAGTGATGTTACGTTGCGTCGCTCTGGGCTTGGGACCTTACACATAGCCGGACGGACGTAGCTTTCGTATGCCGTATGGGATACGATGAAATTCATTCATGGGATTATTTCATTAAGCTCACACAAACAATGAACACTCGCATATCATACTAACAATATAGATTTCATTTCATAAACAGATATTATATTTTATTTATAAAGTGGGAAAGGTAGAATAAAGGCATATAGGTACACAAATAGCTTGTCTAAATACATAACATTCAAATCTGTTTTTATTAATAATACAACGCAGTAGAAAAGCATAATAGTGGCAGTGCCATATATAGATGCATATGGTGTGGTGTGGTCTAACACAATGAACCGGAGTCTGGTGAAGTGGTGTGGTCAGAGTGCTAGTGAATAAGTTGGCAGTTGGTGAATCAAATCCGGTTTGGTTGACTTGACTTTTTGTATGCAGAGTGTTCTCCTGGGCTCTTAACGACCCAAACGTACTTGAGGGTCGTCTAGAGAAGAAGCATAATTTCCAGTAGTATTTCGTGCTGTGAAGAACACAATGCATTTGGTATTGTATTGCTGATACTGTGATGATGCATGATGATGATGTTGGTGGAATGGATCTTACAATAACAACACAATTTCTCATCTTTATTAGCATGGTCCCAACATGAAACGCGTAGATAGTATGCAAAAGGGGTGGACTCTTTACCTCAATTAGAATACCGATGTTCACAAAAACACGGTATGTACATCACTGTACAGCAAATTGATGTGTAACGTGAAAAGAACTTGATCTTGACCATACGAGACACACTGAGCTTGCAATTTTCTCATTGCTATACGACTCCAATATACGTTTCTATGTCGTGTCGTGTCAATTATTATTTAACATGCTTTTATAGAGTGAGAATGAGATTTGCTTGCCATAATATATTTCAGGTCGTTTATAGGTTGTCATCTCCAGTGGGTACATTAGGTACCTTATTGGTGCTTTATGCCATTTAACATACAATTAGTAATTGTACCTTTATACCTTTCTAGTTACATAAAATCTCTTAAGAAGTCAAGTTATGAACCGTAGATGCATACAAACAATTTGCATTGCACAATGTAGGTTCTTGTTAGGAAGATATGCAAAAGTATGTGGAGAACTACTCTGTAGTACCGCCGAACAAATAAAACAGTCATCTTTTACCAAGTACCACTAATAGTAAGTGTAGCGAATGCTTGCATGTGTAGACGGGAAAGTTATATACTAGACAAGTGTACTCTCAATGTTCTACTATGAAGTGAAGTATGTACCTCTTAAAGAATTGCAGTATTACTTTCAATCAACAAAGTAGCATGATACGAAAAGTACCGAATTGTGTAGTAGAATGTGTGTGGTGATTAACGTAAGTACAACAGCAATAAGCCTGATAAGATTTAACTGTGTTGCTTTGCTTGGTATTGGGAGGTGATGACGAACTCTTTAAGAAGGCTCCAAAGGTTCTAAGTTGTTTACAAAATTACAATAATAGTAGTAGTGTGGGGATGAATACAGTAGGTAGATATATACACAGTGTTTGCAATACCTATGTACACCCTATTATACTGATGTATATCATAAACCGTAGTAATGCTGCAACTACATTTGTTTTAAAGTATTTGATGTACCTAAAACGCAGTTCTTCCTTCCTATTCTATCTCCGTATGTCATCCTATCTGTGTATTACTACGTTTTTACGTTTGGTCATGTACGTCTGTTGATGAGACAGCGGTTATTCCCTTGAGAAATAAAAATCACGTTTCTCAGAATCTCATGTCAGATGTAAAGTATCTTGTCTTATGTGATGATTTCCATTTAAGCTGGGGGTATCTGTAGATTTAAATCTAATATTGTATAACCTAATTATTGTTTTTAGTAGCAAGAAACTATTTTTAGCTTTCTACAAGGTAAATCTCCTGCGCACTTTAAGAAGCTATTGTTGGAACAGTTAGTTTCTTTGTTGAATTATAAAAGATATGGTAATTATTTTTTGACTTGAATCGTAATCGTGTTCTGAAAAATCGGAAGGGAGCATCGTACTGTAAAAAATTACGCGTAAATGAAACTTGCGTGTTTCGTGTGTAATAAAATTAATGTATGGGGTGGGTTCCTGCACTCTTCTTGTATTTTAGTACTTGGTATTTGCATTGTGATATATACTTCCAAAGAAATTTATGAAACATTTTTCTTTTTAAATTTCCTCAACGGGTAAAACACAATAAAGGAGTCATTAGGGAGGTAATTATTAGAAAATAATTGTATATTTCCCCATAGTAGACCCTTACAATAAATATGCCAATGTTTGCCAAAGTGTTAAAAAGATTGTGCACATAAACCCTTTCTGAAAGTCCATCAGTAATAAGTACGTGTGGCTTTGTCTTTTCGGTACATTTTGATTGCACGACATGATCCCCAAAGCTGATTGTCTTTTTTGTCTGAATGGTCTGCTGGAAGGATGGATTAGACAGAGACAGATGGAATAGAGACAACGGATCCACACAGCATCATGCACCATGTCCGTAAGCTTGCACATTAAGTATAGTTGTGGAGGTTGAGTCTGAGAGAGTGTGATGCGAAATGATGGATGATTAACTCAAGAGAAATTCCAACCTTATAAGTCGTCCCTTGTCTCAAGTTCAGTTTTCTTTACTCATCGACTTTTCGGGTTACTGTTACTACGTGGTCTGGTCTGACTCTGTGGCTCTTGAGAAATGTGATGGTATTCTTGTGTGTTTGTGCGGACAAATACGAACAAAAAATATCAGACAGTTGGATAGTCACTACTTACAATGCAACGCAATACCATTGCCATCGGAAATTAGGATTGGGGGATTTTCCTTTCCTTTACTTGATTTTTCTAAGCTTTAGTTTGGGTTTCATCCTCAAAATCAACATCTGGTAAATGCGCCCTAAAGTAAACTAGAGCACCAAAAAGTCGGGTCTATACTCAACGCAGACACAAACACAGGACGAAGGAAAAAGGAAAGACTAAGGCAACAAAGGGTAACTAAAAGAAAGAAAGGAACCAACAATCATCATCATGACCCAAGCCAAGCCGCAAAGAATGACTTACGCTGTTTACACTTAAGGATTAGTAATAATACTACTAAAAGGGATTATTAATTACATACGCCATTTTATTTCTTTCTTAGCTTGATATGTCTGGAGGAACTACAAAGAATTTGATCTCTCTAGTTGGTAAATATCAAAAATGCCAAGACCCACCACAACAACAACCATAACCAACATGCTACAATTACACAAAAGGATCCCAATCCCAGTAATCTGTGTCATCAAGCAGTAATCCTTTCTTCCTATGAACCAGCAGTAACCCTCTTCAGTATATTATCTGGTGTAGACAGAAAAGAAAATATTCGCAAGAAAAGTACCTAGAATTCGGATGCAGCGTTTCAAAAACTAGCAAGAACTTTCGTTTACATCTGAATAGTTACACATTGCAGTCATTTTATCAATAATGTAAATACTAGCCCCACATTTTCGTTTCCAACTACCAATTATTTGCTGTCTAGTCAATTATCTCCGCACACAACAGTACAGTCTCATGTCTGCAGTACCTACTGCGAAATGCAAGATGTGTCATAGTCACGGAGACCAAAACGTCAACGTGAGATGTTGGGTTGACGTTGAAGACCATGCATAAGATGATTGTCTGTGAAGCACTAGCACAGAATTTCATTGGCAGCAATGCAACAATAACAGTATTACGCATTATTTCCTGTGTAAGAGTGAAATCCCACAGTACTTCAACAACTGGCTATATGTAAGGAAAGTAATCGAAATTAATGAGAAATGTACCTGCTCTCATCTACTTTATAGTAGCAGAGTATGCTACTTAACCAGTTGCTGAAGCTAATGCTATACCTTAGATGTAGACTGATGCAATTTATTTATCTTTTAACAAATTCGCAATACAAATGACATGACATTTCATGTGTATTCCAAGTTAGACCATTACCTAGTTCATTATGTAGGGTGATAAGAAATTCATAGCTACCACCATATATATTATGCCGCACTAATGGTATTGAACGTAAAACGATCGTAGTTTTTTCTTGATTGGTGAATAATTTACTAGACCTTCTGTATGTATAATTCGCAATCTACTTACTTATTGTCTGCATTTATGTATACTACATACTACATGCAATACAAGTTAGCATTGGAGTTGTTTGCGAATTGTGACTTTGCGAGGACTATAGTAGTAGCTATCTTGCAATGACACAAGTTTGCTTTAGCGAAGCCGCACCACAACTAACCGGTAAGAGGTAAACTGTGGTTGCAGTCGTACCAACACAAAGTGAGTGAGCGAAATCATTTCCAAAAATTATGATTCAGCAGTAGTAGACTCTGCATGCCACTATTTTTCTCGGTATTAAATACAGATAGTAGTAGATGGTGTGGAATGGAGTGGGGTTCCGCTCCAGATTCGTTAGTTCGTGTGTAGGTACAGCAAAATAGTATACTACGTGGTTCGTGGTAATATTATGAATATGATACACGTATATATATTTCGTGTATAATTCAAAGGTAGTTTATAGTGTAAATATGGTCGTACCACGTGAAATGGAAATCCATATCACATTTTCTTATTTATTTATTTACAATGCATTTATGCTTTTCCACTTCAGCACAGATCCCAGAGCAGATTAGACTTTTTGCATTCAAAATCAGGAATCATTAGACGTCTGGCAATCACGGTTTTTGCAGCTTCAATTTGCTTGCTAATAAACCCTCGCACAATGTGATACCAGAATAAAGGATCGTCTCCGAACAAATATGCAGGTATGATATTAGATTAAAATTATTATTCACACGGGAAAAAACAAAATCCAATTCGATGACGAAACATACAATGAAAGCCTTGGTTCCCTTCACCTACACCTAATAAGTGTAAAAATTCGCAAATATGTGTTACATGGGATAAAAGGTGCTTAATATCTTTATTACTACGTGCGTTGTCATTAGATTTGCAGAATTTACTGTCTGCTTTGCTTACATAGCAAATAGTTATTACAAAGGCGAATAATACCTTTACAGTTGCAAGTTCCCAAACGGGAGCAATGCTGCATGCATACGAAATTAATTTTATTGATTACAGGCTCGGATTCAGTCTGTGGAGAGAACTATAATCATCTGAAGAGTATTACGCTAACAGCCTAATGCTATTGTAGTCAAGTGGACTAATGGATTGTACACGGTTTTACGCTTACTGAAATGGCCAGTGTGGGTAGTTGTACTTACTGGGAGCAAACGTAAACTAATTTTTCCTATAAATTGATACTGACAGTTGTAATCAAATGGTAAATATGTTTATTCGCACTAGGAAATGAGCAGGTACATTTATACAACAACAAAAGCAAATCCTTGTTGAGGTAATATCATTTGTTTGTTGTTGAGTTTCATATATACATAGTACTGATAGTACAAAGAGAATAATGTCTAAATACACGAACGTATACAGTATATGTATGTGGAATATTTGCAATCTTAGGTATTAGAGTAAATACATGTATATGTGACATAGATATGTAGTTTGTGTGATTTATACATTTCAGTACTATTTAAGTGTGATAACAGTGATAAGTTCTACTTGAAATGAAATACTTATTTATATAGATTTTGTTATGAAACAATTGTAAATTTATGATTTTTATAAGGTACATTTTTGCAGCAATTAACAAACGAGTTAATGAATACATTTTTGTGACATTAGGTAATTTAACAGAATAAATAATTACCTCCAAGGTTGGAAAAGTATTATCATATTAAGATTATTATAACACGCGAGTTCTCAAAAAGTCGTAATTTTTAAGGTACTTTCTTCGTCATCTTACATAATGTAAGATAAATATATCTTCATTACGGATGAAACAAACAAAAACAAATGCTGTTTAAAACAATTTTTAAAATGTGCTGTGTATTGAATTCGTGCTTGATATACTATATGTAATATTTAAGAGAAAATGTAGGTACGCTATTGTACTTTATTAGCGCATAACACAGGTAATAATTATTATGCTTTATTTGCATAGGTTGGTGTATTTAGGGTTGGATTGAACTGATTAGATTAGATATCGGGATAGGAGCTGGCGACGTATCGTTTTCCGTTCTTATTCATGTAGTATGTTTGAATGCGGACGTTTTTGTCGTTTAGCTTGACAGTGCATCTTTGTCCAGGACGTGCGTAGTAACAAACTGTGTACAAAGCCATCTCAAATTCAGGGCTGGTGCCTACAAACATAGAAGTGATGGGCTTCTCCGTGTTATTCCAATCGAATTTATGTTTGATAATTTGTCCTTTCTGTAATAAAATATCCAATATAACATTTCTTTAAATAATTCATTGCGTGCATTGACGTATATATGTATAGTTTTAAATGTTTGCGTGTAAACTATTTATAAGTAAAGGATACAGGAAGAAAGAGATTAGGTGCAGCACAAAATCCTTCACATAGAAAATACCGGTAAACGCCTGACTGACTGTCCGGTTTATTGCAAGCCTCAGATCACATTGCATTGCTTTACTTTATTCAAGCACAGGATACATTATACAATCTATATCAGTTGGTGTAGGAAGTGACGACACAATGTGTAGTTGTATGTTCATTTTACTTTATAATGTGCATCTTTGTGGACACTGTTTTGAAAGAAAATGATTTATATATTGTCCTTCCTCGGTGGTTTACTTTAAGGATTATTTCGTTGTTATTGTTCCTTTCGTTTCTGTTGTTAGCTTAAGAAAGACTGTCAAACGTAGCCTTCTCCTTCCCCCACCTTCCTAATTTTCTTTACGTTTCCATTCTTTAAATTTAATATAGGTGGAAAGATATTTCTTTTAGCTACTGTTACCGACGTCATGACATACAATGTTGGTTAAGATATATTATTCTGCTCCCAATTTCACTTGTATACGTACAAATAATACTGTTTGCCTTTGGTATAGAGTTGAGGAAGATTGCGTTTGATCTTACAGATGCTGTAGAACTTATTCTGTCATATTTCTTCTTTGAAAGAACACAATACAGAAGTGAGCTGTCCATACTGAAGGAAATACGTCACTATAATAATATTACTAATCCTGTGTATGCATGTGACAGTTGTATTATTAGATTTAAGTGTTTATGGGTGGCAGGTATGGTAGACCTAGTGCGGTTGATCCTAAAGATGATATTGTTGCAGTTGGATTGAGTAGAAAAAATCATTGCATTATTTAATCGAATTGATGCTTACGGAGCCTAAGTCGATGGTGGAGCCAATGCGTCCCTTGTAGTTGAGCCTATTGTTTGCTTCTTCTTTGCTAAGGAAAACCCAATTGTGAAAGCCGGAAACCTTTCCGTCTTTTACTTCTCCTAGAAAAACATGTTCAAATCCGGAAGAGCCGAGTGTCGAATTCTCGCGAGGATACATCCCGAACCAGATTTGATAGAGAGCATCTCTAAAGGCTCTGTTGTTAACGCGAAGAGCTCCGCTGGCTAAACGCCTCCGCGTTGTAATGAAGCCTTTGTCTACAAGGAATTTCTCCGTCTTTTTCATCACGTCTGTGGCTAAAATGGCATCGAGGAAAGCGGACTCTTCTAATGATTCTTCTGAAGTCACTACTTCGGCAGTGCCCACGTTAGCTACATAGTTGTTGTGTAATGGAAGAAGTTTGGCAATAGTAGACTTTTGGTATGCTGCTGGCTTAACAGTAAGCAATCTGCAAGGTTCAATAGAAATAAATTGGCTGTAATTAAAAGACAAAGTTCAAGGTACAGGATCACTACATGGCTATAGTGTTGTAGTAAATCTCACGAGGATATCATAATAAATTAGGAAAGCATGTGCATATACGGTTCCTAACCCAAAGTCTTATTTTAACAAAGATTTGCTAGTATGAATAGAAATTTAGGTGTTTTCATACGGTTTTGGAGCATTGTCTCTTGAAGAACTGAAGGAAGTTGATCCTTGTAAGTCGACTGTTACGAGGTTGGCAACATTATTTGTATCAGCAGAAAGCAACTGCTCTGACAAAGTTGACAAGTCGGCATCTGAGACGGCCTCTGTAAACAGATAAAGATTGTATACGTGTTATACTCTATACAGAAATCTCAGTCGACCGGAAACACACTGACAGGTTAACAAGGACAGAAGAAAAGTTTGAATGTGCAAACAGCTTGAGGTTTTAACGTCATGATATTATAGCACACAACGTGTTACGAAGAAACGTAAAAGCCCCTGTAGAGTGCAGAAGTGAAGAGATTACAGTAAAAGGTGGTTAAATAGAAAAGTTATGTATTTAGGCATCAGGACGTCAAAAAATCAGGATGTGTAACTTGTTTACCAACGCCAACCAATGTGCAACCGTGCGTGTAAATGTAAATGCAAACTTTTATTCGTTTGATTAGTAGGTACTGTACAGCTTGTACTGATCAATGTTTTGAGAGAAGGTAAATAGATAGAAAATAATCTCTTAGTATAATCCTCATTTGGGATCGGTACACGGATTATTTTTCTTGACGAGCTTCGCTCTAAAATTAAGGCAGAAAAGGTAAAACTGACCCTTCAGGGTGACAAGCATATTTTCCGTCGTTCGTGTTTCAGTCTTAACTCGTAGTTGCTTATTACTTTAGCTAGTATATATTACATGTAGTTCAGTACCATCCATGTAGTCGCAGTAGAAGTGCAATTAGTTTTTTATATTAGAATATTTTAGCAATCTTCACTTTTATATTCA
>JABASD010003674.1:0-18765 GCA_019776165.1 Pogonognathellus flavescens | reverse complement strand
CAATAGCTAGCAGAATGTAATCGTATTATTGAGGGGCACTCTGAAAATTTATCAATTTCATACAACTCGATCGAACTCATACTTCATACACCTCAGATCAGAGAATTGAAAATTCATGCATGGTAAAAATGAACTTTTGTTACACACAAAAGAAAATCAATATACAGAGTATTCACAGTGTTAACAACTTATTATGTTTCTATGTAGTTCTATTTACTAATGTCATTTTTTTTCTTTGTGTATTCTAATACAGTTACATTATTATGCTATTTATTATAATTCAGGTAATTCCTTTGTGGTAATAATGTCCATAAACCTGCATTCGACGCATTCAAGTAAAACTTACAATTGACTTACGTACCTAGGTGCTTCTATAACAAATTATTGTAGTACATAGGTATTGGAGAAAAGACTACAGGACTCAGCTATCTATCGATTTATCTACTAATGAATGACGTAATAATTTTATGTTATTAATGTTATAATTACAGAGAAATAAATTGGTTGACAGGTCCGGTCAAATAAGGCAAGGCAAACTAGGCACTCGCCTATATAGGGCAGGCTTTAGGGAGCAGAAAAATGTCAAAAATTAATTATTAAAAAACTAATCAAGTTTGAAGACAATGATAAATCATCACTACTGTTATTATCATACAGCAATATTAGCGGTTGACTGGGCAGAAAAAAACCGGGCCGGCTCTGTTGCTGGAACAAATGAACCTGCTGCGCGTATATTAAGTGTCTTATCTAAATGTACTTGTCAATAACATTAACTTTTCTTTGTACCATAATTAACATGGGCTGATTGGTACAAAAGCAGCCTCTTCATTTTCATAATGAATATTTTAATTTGTGTATTGCGTATTTTCCATGAGTTTATCAATATTAAATTGGAAATCAGTTTGAAAGGCATCACATGAAAACTTTACATAAAAACATATCCACCCATACCAATGTGAAGTACTTTATTATGTATTATTCTAGATTGCATATATTATTACTTGTCCCTATAATATACAGACACAAAATACTTGAACACTCCGATATTCCTTTGTTATGCTATGCAGTAATAGTAATGCCTTACGCTGAGCTGGATGAACAAATAATTACGTAGGTATTGGCATGACAAAACTTTGTATTGAATAATGTAATATTAAGTACTTTATGTACTACCAAAGACAATTTTATGGAGTTTCACAATTCAACGTTGTGTTCAACTTATGTTATAGTCTTAAAAGTACAATATTAGCTTATAGTAATTAACTATATATATATTTAATGGTTTCCTCAGTCAATACCAATATGAATATTGTCAACTTGTCTGTTGTCAACTCCTCATTCTCATTGACATTAAGTAGTGGAGTATATAGCACCAATAATATATTATGTTTGGACATTCAGCTTACTCGCAATTCTGTTATTTCGGGCGGATAATAATATTATTATTTCACTAATAACCTTGTAAGTGTAAGCATCTATTATGTTCATACTCTATAACGAGTATGAGTGAGACAACCTATCGTAGGCTTACTGATTGCTGTGCACACAAACATTATTTCTTCTGTTGTAGACAGAATGCCACATATTTTGGACAAAAAAATTTCATATTGTTCCATTGCTTACCTCACATGTATTATGTGGAGTCAGTGGAGTATACAAACTAAATGACGGCATACTGCTTTGGGCTAAAATGTTAATTGTGACATTTACTGGTGGTATCGTGGCTTATTGTCCTGTATAATTCGAAGTAATTAGGTTGTTCGGCTGACACAGTTGCCATTAATAACATTACCGGAGCCTATCAAACAGAAAAATGAGAATATGGTGCAATATGGATATATCTGCAGTTTTTGGCTGCTGTAATATTAATTCTAGGTTGGTGGATGTATTTGTAAGGTATAAAAGTATGCGAGGACAGCATTTTGAGGTATTTTTGCAGACAGTGCAGTGTGGAATGGTGTAATGAAAATGAATACGAAGGAAGGAAATAATGTGGCTGGTTGGAAAAAAAAGCGTCGTTGATAGACTGGCATGACATATACGTACGATTGTGAAATTTTTATTGATCCGATAATATCAGGCAATGTATACAGTAATGTGACTCAGTTCATTTTGGGTACATCAGATTCATTTATTAGATAGATTACACGACGACGCATTTGAAATGAGTTGATGAGAAGCTGTGAAGTAGATTATTAGCATTAGTTCCGCCTGTCTTTGACAACTGCATGTAAATTTTGCAAGTTAGTTATTTATCGGTATTTAACAACAACAATGCATTATGTGACATTGGTTGGATTGCTTATTGGTTATGCTGTTACGGCAATTAGTTATTTAGTTATGCTATGCAGTTTTTGTTCGGTGAGATGGAGCTGAGCAGATGAGACGAAATAGTAAGCAGCTTGCTATCAACACGACATTAATCTCAAACTGATAAGTATACATACAATATGCGAATTCGCCAATATTAGTACACATACATAGACTATGTCATAGTGATTATCTTCATAGAATATGGTTGTTATTATCATTATCATTATGTACATAAGACACAACCGATACGACAGTTTAAATTGCATTCGTCATCAGCATCGTCAGCAGTCCTTTAATAAACCCAGTATATATGGAATAGTAGGAGTCACGAGTCACCTACTGTCTCATACTGTCGATAGATAGGTATGGTATACACACATACATAACTCGCAACATTTAAGTATCACAATCTTCTGTATAGGTATCATATGCGAATTCCCGAAACCCGTCTTTTCTCAATCCCCCACCCATCATCCTATTTGTCAAGAGAAATGTCATTCGCCATCTCTGACTTCTTATCGTGTAACATATAGTAAAAATCCATAATAAACTTCTGTAGTAGTAGACGTAGACTTAATACTTGCAGCAACTGGTTATATGTTTTACGTTCTTGTCGTATTTTTAGTTAGTAGTAGTTTAGTTAGTAGTAGTAGGTACGCTTAGCTTTATGTACTTCAGCTTACACAATACAGTTATCATATAGTTATAGCAGTAGTATCAGTATTCAGTGTTATTAGTATTTTAGTATATTATTATTATTTATAGTTAAGTCAGCTTATTATTATATCAGTAACATTATTATTAACATTATTAATCATATTATCATTTATGTATGTAATGTAATGTATGTATAAGTATACGTATCATTATCATTATCTGTTATCACTAGGAGTAGTAGTACATTTACGACGTAATAATGTAGTAGTATGTATTTATGTGGGGAATGAATAGAATAAATCAGTGCATTGCATTTTGACTGGTTGTGATGGTGAGAATTTAAGGAGAATGCAATTATTTCCCTTTCGAGGAGCCTGGAGTGCGATGATGTAGAAAAACGCCAACAGTACATAAGAGTAACTGCGTTGATTAAAACTGCACAGGCATATAACTGTTTGAATCTCTACACTTCCTTGTAGTTGTCTCATTCTAGGAGTTAGTACAGAAGTATGCAGTAGTAGTAGTTAATAGTAGTAGCATGTCATTTCCTGAGTCTATATCTCCACCACAGAACAATATTATATTAACGAAGTTATAATGTAGCTCTTTCTTTATTCTCATCTCAAGAATCCGCTTTTCAATGCTTTTGAGTCTTGGCGAGGGACGACATCAACAAGTCATCACAAATATCATTTCTTTATATTTAAATTCAATAGCTGTGACAATGAGGTTGCTAGTAAGTCGCGCATCTTATTAGTAGACAGTACAAATCCTTGGACTCACTGACTATTCGTATTTCTCTTTACTTTTCGAATGTATTGAAGTTTCCCCAGAGGCAGGCAGGCAGGCACACACACTAAATGTATATGGCTCGATCTCTAATCGACGGGGCTCGTAATATCTTTTCCGTCCCACTGCGATTCAATCTTGAGTACAAATTCGTTGTCTGTTGGCAATCAATCGTGCTTCATTTATTGTTAATATATAGATATATATGTAGTCTGACGACTGAATGAATGATCTACGATTTATATATATTTAAACAGTTAGAAGCGTGATGCTGCCTTTAGTTGGCTACAGTACAGTGGAAGCACTACGCAGTGTAGTAGAGTCGTCGATATTACATTGCATTTAATATTTTTATGTACGTAACGTAACTTGGGTATAAGGAGATAGTCGATTCTACTTTTCATCGTCTTTACTCTTGCCCCAGAACTTGTCGAAACGGTTTCTAGCTTTTTCTAGCACATCGGAAGCCCGTGAGCGTCCTGAAGGTGAGATTACAGACACGGAGAGACCTTGATCAAAAGGAAGAGGATCTTCCGGTGCTTCTAAGACGCGGTATGAGGACCCTTTGGACTGTGGAGGTGTCTCCGACATGTGAGACATCCCAACCATCGAGCGCTTTGGAGCTGCCACAGGAGCCGGAGGAACAAAAGACAATTCTTCTGACTTACGTCCCTTAGGCACATTCGCCGACGTCACCGGAGCTTCCAGAACTCGGATGGAACCTCTGGGATGGTGTGGAGGTTTGACTGGAGGAGTTCTGTGATAGGCAGATGAGTAAGGGACGCTGCTGCTGGCTGGAGCTGTGGATGTTGCTGTGGCTGGCACGGCAGTTGCTGCTGTTGGTGGCGGTGGTCCAGCTGAGGATGTTGTGGCCGTTGTCGTCTTCGTCGTCGTTGTTGTTGATTTTGGAGGGTCGAACATAAACGTTGGATCTTCTAGACAGCGAAGAGTTGTTCCTGGAACAGCTTTGCTAGTTGAAGTCTTTTCAGTCGAGGAAGAGGCTAGTGTAGCAATTGGCTTCGCAGTGTCAGAACTAGTTCTGTGACTTTTGCTCGTGACCTGCTCTTTACTTGGCTGCTTTAATTCAGTCGAGTGGGGCTGCGTTGTGGAAGATGATTTCTTTGCTAGTGTTACCACTTTTTCCTTGTCTTTCTCGACTTTCTCTTTATCTTCGTAGCCATTTACATTTGGGTGAGGTGGGTGGGAGTTAGAAGTAAGCTTGCTTTCTAAATTAGCAAGTTGACCTGCACCCGTCCCAGCACCTATTCACGACCAAAGCACCCAAGCATTGTATGCAACATTCCCTTAGTACTCTGCTACTACTAATAAGTAAGAGTTATACATAGTACATATATAGTAATAGGGTATGTATAGTAAGTAATGAATAGAGGGAGTTCAATCATCAGAGATTTGCCAGCCAAGCACCCGCCGTATATATAGTCTACAGGGGTAACATACAGATACAGATTTAGACTGAGAGATAAATAGAGAGAGAGAAAGATAGATAGAGTGATAGAGATAAGACAGACAGAGAGAGATAGAGAGAGAGAGAAATAGACGGAATATATATAGAGAGAGAAGAGAAATAGATCATAGATAGACAGGTAGTGGCTGCACAACAACAGATAATTATAATAGATCATAGATATAATAGATAGATAGAGATTCTGATTGGTTCAAGAGAGGCAGACAGAGCTTGTTTATATTTATATATACGTATGATATATATATTTATAATATATATATGATAATTTAGGTAGTCGACAAATTCAGAGACGGCATTATAGGGCTAATCAATTGATAGATAGACAGGGAGAGACAAACAGATCATTTAGAATGAAACGGCTTCCTCCTCGTCTAAATCATTGGCGAATGGGGATAAGGAAAGTGAGTCAAAGCTGGTTTGATTCTGGAAGAGTGTACCTGCACCGCATACATCAGCAGCACTACGTACAGATTGATCTCTGTGATGAGGCAGAGTGCTTTCTCCGGAAGCTTGCATAAGTGCAGACTTGGGAGCAAACACAGCTTGGCCGGAGCAACTAGACAATGGGACTGGGGCTGAGCGGGCGGAAAATGAAGATATTGGAGAAGATGCTATCGTAGACCCCGCAGAAGAATGTTGAGTTGAAGGGTGATGAATGCTACGAGCGTCTCCATGCAGTCTTTCACCTAGAATAACAGTTAAACAGGCATTTTAGAATCCTCAGTGGCAAAAGCGTTTTCAGAGATACGAGAGAAATGAAATTCAGCATGCCATCTAGGAAATCCATTGCACTAAAATTGATTCATCAATAGTCCGAAGAATATCGATGAGGTTGGAAATTCCACTCGATTGCTTTAATTTTTATGCATTTTTAGGAGTTCAGTGCTAATTGAAATTGATTTACTTAGTGTCACTCTCTCCGTTATGCTTTCAAGTTTTGTTTATTGGTTAAGATTCAAATAATAAAATAAACATATTGATTGTCATCAAGTCACAAATTTCTCGTCTGGATGAAATGTTTTCAATGAAATGTTTTTCGTTCTTGTTATTAAACCATAATGAAAAACCGATAAATGTACACATAATGAGTATTTTTAGATAAATCACAATAACAATAATCATGTTATAATGCACTTTGAAATATTTTAAAAAATAGTATTTTTCGTTGAATTTTGATGCACTTACACAAACAAAAAACATTCTGTAATAGGTTCTAAGACAGCAGTTAGTTATTTTGGAAGCAAACTTGGTTCACAATTAAATGACATACGAATACAATTACTCTGCGTAATGTACACGTGGGTTACGAATAATATTATATAGAGTTATCATACCAATGCGTCATGTATGTTTTTATATCCGAAAAGAAAAGTGGTTGTTCTTGATTTAATAAAGTATATTACTAGTCAACAATTGGACGTTGTACTAGATGATTGTAGCGACATAACACTGAGAGACTTATAACGTCGGAGTTGGAGGTGCCTGTCCATCGAAAAGTTCGGGGATGGTCTTCTGAGACCAAAACGGAGAAAATCCGGCCCATCCCAAACGGTGCCCACTGGTAACAGATAGAAATTTAGGTTTTGTCCGATAAAAAGCCAATTGGATTTATTTTTAATGATTGTATAACAAACAGTTTTGAGAATCTTTACAGAAAAGGTTTCATTATTCTAAATTTGTGCTATGCAAGTTAATATTGACAATTGGTAAGAGCGTATATTACATAATGTGCATTTTTATAGACAATTGTTTTTATCAAAACGCCTGAGTTGGAATTATTATAACTAGCTGGTTAAATACCCAGTGCCATAGTTGGCATTTGAAAAAGCCTTTTACTAGTGGACAATTTACAATGCGTGCAACCTATCTGAGACTTGAGATGTCTGAAGGAATCCTGTTGAAGATGGACCAGGCAGGAATCACTTTCGGGTGAAAATGACATTTTATAATGACTTTGAAAAAAATATTTTCCATTGCAGTCGTTGTTGAAACTTTCTCCAAACTTTCCCCACAAGAGTAGCCGTCTTGACTTTTACAGTCAGCCTAAGATTGGATAGGGCAAATAAACTTTGTGTAATAATTCTGGGTCATTTTCCCCTGAAATAAGTTTAAGTTTTGATTGTTAATGATTTCACTGAAGGATAGGACTAGAGTTAAGTGGTGGCTATAATATTATTGGCAGTATGTACATGTAGGCAGGTTATTTTCCAAAATTCAACGAAATGCAAATACCAACGATCTGAAAGTTATTTTACATTTGACTTTGCATTGATTGAATATGTGTACTTTGCAGAAAGTGTGCGAATGTGAAACATTCGGGACCTATCTACACACTGATAGAGACAGAGTAAAAAGACATTAATTCAGTAGCTGTTTCAAACAGAGTGGAATCACCCAGTGAGAGAATAAAAAAGTAAGACGAAATTGATTTCACTGAGGGTGTAAAACGTGCATTTTACCTGCTCTGAATCTTGGACTTGGGGGTGCTATACAGGAGGGAAATAGACTCAATTTACTGCTTTACAACGCATTGTAGGATTCTTTCGCAGAGATGTGCTTACCTTCTCGAATATTTTGAGTGACAGTGAAGCTCTTGGTTGTGTCAAGTGGCACTGTCCAATTTACTGGATCAGGAGACCGAAGAATCACCTAAATCATAAATTCGTGAGTGCTTTTACACTTGAGAATTCCACAAACATCATCACATCATATTCATTCAGAAAGAAAATGCTTTCTACCTGTTCTGGGGATTTCACTCGTGTTGGCTCAGGTGGCGATTTGACTACCGGCTCGTAATATCCCAGTGAAGGGTCCGCCGAGCCTAAAATGTAATTATTGATTGGTTAGATGAGTAAGAATGACAGAAATGTTAACGAATACGTGTAGATATATACAGACACTTCTCATCAGGTTTTTAAACACAGATCTCATCTATGAATAACACAGGCGATACACATACGACATAAATCTACATGCACACAGAAAGGGAATACCAACAAAAAATTCCTAATGAATTAAACAAAAAGAGTGGCGAGAAAAAGCACCGAGAAGCACAAGATAAACATTACAAAATATTCCTTTGAATCCTCACTTTTATCAAACTGTTGCTGTTTGGCCAATTTGGAATTGGAATCCCGGTCACCCTTACCACTACTAGCTTTAGGGCGAGGACTAGTAGCTAAAGTGGCTGTGTGAGTCCATAACAATAAGCGACATAACAGTTAGGTAATTATTTAACTTCCTAGTACATCTGTAATTTACATGGACTGCTTCTCTGATCAAGCTTTTAGTATACTTCTACCATTTTGTACACCTACCACACTCCATTAAGGTTAACTACGGTTCAATTATTCATAGAAAACTCGTACTCTATCGTTAATCAAACATAGAGACGCATCAGTTACTAATACTCATTATTCTGACTACATCATCATCATTATGTACTCATCTCCTCCATTGTACATTTCTAATTTCACTAATGCAATCACATATCATATATAGAGTAGTACATACTTACTAATTCTAGAACAACTACTGGTAAACATCATGATTAGTGACGACACGAAATCCTTCGTCTAAAGTCTAAACCATTCACTAATACAAATACGTAGCTACTAAGTAACCAACTAAAACTAGCACTGTTATACTTTATGGGAATCATAACAGGAAAGGAGGTGTATACATTTTATTCTTCACCTACGACATTATTAGTTAGTAATAGTTGTACCTATATTATGCAACACTATAGTCATTCATAGTGGCTACTACCAAGTAATTTTTATTGTATTCTTTCGTGGGAGGCTATAAACTACAGATAATGTTTATACGTAACTAACAAAACTATCCCGTAATATCAAAGTCAAACGTCTCTCAACTAAGAATAAGTAAGATCGTCTTTCCATGATAAACTATTTTCGTCCAGGAGATACAGAACGAAAATATACTACCAGGTTTGACATTTTACAAGAAGTGTACAAATTCTTTTGCTAGTTTGCTATTCAAATCTACAGTGTATAAAATGAAATAAATACTCGGACACAGCAAATAATCAAGTTGTATCTACAGGCGTAACCTTTAATTAAATACGGTGGGTTTCCTTCTGGATTCTCATATCCAAGTAGAGCTACTACCTCAGAGGCCATTTCATCAATATCTGTTGAAAAACTTGAAAGGTTAAAAACAAAGATTTCCCTCACTGATTATAAGAATAATATAGAAATAGTAATAATATTATCTGCGTAACAAGATGCAACTTAACATGGTTTAGTTTGTGTGAAAACTGTTGCAAAATGAATTAAGTAGGTAAAATAGTAGTAGAGAGGTAGACAATATTATTGTTATAGAAAGATAAATTTTGCAGCGTAAAAAATACTTTCTCTCGGCTGAGTATTTTTTAAACAGTACAGAGGCAGTCCAATTTGATTTTGATGTAAATACGTTGACATAATTAGATTAAGGGAGTATTCTAAACAATCATGAGATGGATTTACATTAGAATAACGACTTATGCTTATTACATATAAAGTATACAACAGATAATTTAAAATTTGACGATATAGCGAAGCTTCATTTGTCAAGCACATAAGAATATTACACAGATTTACTCGGAAATCAAAATCGAGCACATGAACATTGAATAATTTTTTTCGGAAATGCATGTTGGCATGCAATGAAAATATATTGAACTGACAACAGTAAGTATATTTGGTTGTAGTCTTCAAGGATATTGAAGTCATTGCCATCATGAACTGCAGAGAGAGAGATCACAATAAGTGATTTACGAATTACCAATGTATGACCGTCTTTACGGCTTCCAGAAAGTACTTTCTTTGATTTACTTAGTAAAAAGCAAATGAAGGAGCAGCATAGAAGAAAGCATGGAAATCAATTAATCGATTTAGCCAATGAGTAGTAGAAGGTGCTTCACTTTTAAACTGTAATTAATTATTTTTCTTCATTGTACCCTTCATGTAAATTTATATAGATGCGAAAAATAAATTTTATGGGAAATTCATTTAGTTGTTAATGTTGGATCTCTAAAATATTTTTGGAAATAGATAGAAAAGGCTCGATAGAATAATAAATTATCCGAGTAGGTATACATTATAATATAAAATGCATGGCATAGAGTAGAAATAGAAGAAAATAGTATGAATAATAATATGACAACACCAAAAAGGGAAATTGCTTTTATGGTATTATGTGGCCTCATCAACAACAATATCATCAGCAGGTAGTAAATGATTAAAGTGAAATTACTCTGAAACACTGCACTAATTTTAGGTGGTAAATATTAGTTAGTATTGTTATCTCGTATCGGAAATGTGCCAAAGAAGTAAGCGATCGATTACTTGTGAGGTTAGCTATGTTTTGACAAATACGTGGTAAATGTGACTAATTAAAAATTTTCTGTAACAATAATTATGTAAAAGTTGCACTTCTAAAGCTTTAAGGATAATATTTCACTATGAATAAATTAATTTTGTGAAAAAATTACCCTAAAATCGCTTGAGAGCAGAAAGAGCATAAGATATGGTAATAACAAATTCAAATCATGTCTACCTCTATCGTTGTGTAAGAGGTGGTCAAAAAGCTTTTTGCCTTACACAATGTTATCATTGCCTAGACACGTTTTTCGTTTTAACAATAAAGACCATTTTCACATTCTCTGAGATAAAGTGCCCGAGTACTGCCAACAAGAATACAAGTAAAGTTGAGTATAAATATCTTAGTATCGTTCTAAATAGTAAAATGCCATCCCTTCCCTTTTACTCTGAAATCTTTCTTTCGTGTAGTCACTAATGCACAAAAATCTCACTTTTTAATATTTAGAGCAATGATTACTCACAGATGGAAATATAAAATATGCGGGTACATTATTAGTATTCACCACATTATGTTAGTTAATGTAAAGTTATAGATAGATTTCGGATATTACGGCAAGCAACTTTCCGTCGACCTCAACACAACGAAGCTGTAACAATGTTCTATTAATAAAATTGCTGTGTAGTATTTAAGTAGAACTTTAAAAAGCGAACAGCATTTCGAACCAATAAGTCGTGAGCAATTAAATTGGTAATGGTAATAATAATGAATAAAGATTTGATCAGGTCAAGGAATTACGAAGCAACTTACTTGGACGAGGATGTCTCTGCTGGGGTTTCGGAGGATGATCCATGTGTGATTCCAAATGAACCTTCCAACCTCCGCCGATACTGTCTTTGTCACTTACTGATGATGCGGAACTTTGTTGTCTCATCGTTTTTCGTGGAGAGCGACCAGCAGGACCAGCAGATTGTGATCGAGCTGCCAAAATCATAAAAATCTCAATGTCATCCAAAAACTGCTCACGTTTTTCGTATTATACAGACCCACAGAAATAGTATACAAGAAGTTCTATAATCTACAGTTCACCAATCCTACTTTACGGAGCACAACTCACAACACTACCACAATAAACACACAAATCATCAGAGTGCTCTACTTTTTACTCAACTATTGGCACTAAATATTTTCTATCAAACACATAAGGTTAACAACTATAGGTGTACGGATGTGAGCAGACAGTCTCATACACATACTCACGTCTACCAGAACTACTACGAGAATATATTCAAATAATAAATAATTCCACTGACAACAAAATGTTTTCAGTATGTTCCTCCGACTCTGGCAATCTCGTGGAAACGCGATTCACACAATCAAAACTCACAGAAAAAGCTATAACACACTTTTTTATGTTTTTGTCTGTAACGATGCAGCATACAAACAATTTGTGGTAATTTCTTCTCCCAATATTTCAACCACCACGCTTTTCTTCTAACTTTCACCTAAGGCATTACTCATTCAACTGTTTGATTCTTTAATATTTACAGTGTCTCAATCCCTGTCTGTCTAATGTTGTTGCTTAAGTGTCAGGCTGCTGTTAAAACCTGTTTCCATGCTAAACCTATTCTGATTTCCGAATTGCGTGTGCCATTTCTACACATGTGAAATTAAAGAGGCTATTGTCCTCTATTATACTCACTACTTACTGCGTATGTGTCATGTTATGTCATTTGCATTTCAATTCCAAGCCCAAATCAGCCATTTCATGTGTTCATGGAATTAAAGTATAATAATTACTCGTGTGTGTACAATAGAATATGCACTTGAATACACACACGCCATATTATTAGCAACTATAAGTGCTATACGAATACGAAAGTAACAACATTAATAGGTAGTGTGTTTTCATTATTAGAATGTCACTCATGAAAACTGTAAAAACCTTATCGCTTCATCTCACACACACACACATACACAAATAAATAGCAATGTAATATTTCCTGTCATAAAGTGGCACCTGAGGCTTACTCATATATATATATACCTAATAATAAAATATTATTGCACGACTACCTATGTGAGTTTATAAGATGGCTAACGCAAAAATAAAACTGAGCGAGCCTCTCCAATGTAGCTGAGGTAATCACTCAAACTTTCTTCCTGGCTACTTTTTAATGCCGCCTATTTGTAGTTAACTTGTTCGCTTTCTTTTATGCAGAGGTAGGTATACCTCCGCAGGTCTGAATTATGTGAAAACAGAGTTTCAAACCAATAAATATTAGAACACTACTGTGCAAGGGTCTATATATATGCATGGAATATAAAAGAGTCTACATTCTTGTAATAGAAACGCCAATAAATAATGACCTTCGTAGTTCGGTCGGTAGTTATAAATTGCCCTAGTTTGGAACTACTAGTGCTACGACTCTAATAACACCATTCGGTGTACGCTGTACATTACGAATTCATACCAGAAACAGTTGAACTGCTATATTTCAGCAAATTTTGCCGAAACTCTTCCTCTGCTGCAACAACTATCACAATATTATACATTAGCGTCTACACACATGTATTATTTACAGCGAGGAACTAGAATATATTAATTTCGGCATGTGCCGTGGTACGTTCTACCTTTTACCTAATACAGATATTACTTTTATAAGTACCTACGAATAATTTACCATTCCTTTCATTATATTTCATACAAAGGAAATGTATTCAGAACAAGTTTATCATAATATTCGTCAGTAATCATCATTAGTATGTCTAAGGTGCACATAAAGTTGAGTATTTTACAGGAGGGAAACATTGATAATAAATATTACATGATGATGTGCACAATTAATTTCTGTGTAGTTGTATCATAATAATATTTTGTTGAACGGATGTCTAAAGCGTTGGTTTTGTGTGTGTTGATGTTAATGATGATGATGGGTGAGGTTGGGTAGCAAACAGTATAAGAAGTAATAAGTAATGATGTCATAATATTAGAGAGGTTAAAGTCAGAACGATGTAAATAAAAAGTAGAATTTCCAAGAACAGCATTCGTCTGAAGTAAGCGAGCCCAAGCAAACTATTTCGTACACGGGAGAAACGGCTAACTTAAGTACTTACTTAGAAGGAACATGCTATAAAGTGCATTTTACTAAATTGGAAAATAACAATAACTCATGATTTATTTGTAGAGGTGAACTGGAGAGAGAGAGAGAAAGAGAAAAGAGAGAGGGATAGAGTGAAAGCATTTTATAGATGATTATTTACCTTCACGAATAAAGTTTCTAGTTTTAGTTTCAAGGGTAGAAGTGGGTCTAGTTGTGAACGGAGGCCGAGGTCTATCGCTGGTCTCTACATTTCAGAACAAACAGCCCACAATGCTACAACATGTCATAATCAGAGAGAAAATAATCAAAATGCGACCCATCTACTCGAAAATAAAGCTCTACTGAACACCCCCGATATCTGTGCCAAGTACTTAGGATACTTCGTCAGCTCAAGAGCTCTTTACAATCAAAAACATAAGCGGAGGATAGCAAAGAAAATTATTATGTCCGCCTGCCTGTAGTGTAGTTATTACAACAACGGTTCGTTTGTACTTTGTACTACAAGCAGAATTTGGAGTCGTTTCGTAGTGATCGTGATACTGGCGTAAATCGTTCAAGTCATCATCAGAGAGCTAGAGGTGAGCTGGTGTACGAGAATACGTAAGTAGAGGGGGCATAACTTCCAGTAGTAGTCCGAAAGGTATAGATATTACACATTATGATTTATATTACTATATTCATGTGATATTATAGAGAGGAGTTGATGAAGTGCACAGATACACAGATAATTGTCAATCGTATATAGGAGAGAGAGAAGGATGAAGTTGTTAGCTCAAGAAAGTGAATGCCCACAAACCAAGTAGTAGTTAAGCAGTTTATGTCCCAACCTTTTGCTTTCGTGGATGATTTATTTGGCGTCCTATTCCCTTCCAACAGCTTCTTTTTAGAGGGCTGGACGGTTTCTGAATCTTTACTCTATTCATAAGGAGAATAACCAAGGTTAGTAACAAGCTTCAACAACCCATTTAGATCTTCCGGCTTTCCTCCACTAAAAATCAAATTTTTTCTGCAACTTTACCTTTGACCTTTCCAAATCTGCCATCGGGTGTTTTGGAGTGGCCGTGTGAGGACGCGGCGTAGAAGATTTCCCATGAAATGTTTTCCTTGCATTTTCCTTGTCTTTCTCTTCTTTGGAAATTGATCTGGAAGAACATTAATGACTGCATTGAAATTTCCGTGGAAAATCAAGCCTTGGGCCAAAATTATTGCGGTAGGTCTAAATTTATTTCATTGTTAGGCAATAATATGGGAATATTATTATGAACATACTTTGGCGTTGTAGAGATGAGAGCCAAAGCAGCTAGAGAACTCCGCCTTGATACCTGATCCCATAACTGTTGGTTATAAACCTGTGCTATATGTTGAGGTACAAGCTCAGTTCCCCACCCACGATACTGCAATAAGAAATCATCATCAAAGATCTTATTCTGACATCCTATACATTTGTACTAAATAAACCTTTCATACATTTTGCTCCAACTCGCCAACACTACACTACATATTACAGTAAAACTTTAGGCCATTACTTAAACGAAACTACTTTTTGGAAGCAATGACTATTCCAACGAGTAGACTTATTAGTATTGAAAGCGATGAATGCGCCATTAGAGTAAGGAAGCATACCTTATATTCTCCAGCTTTCTTTCGTAACTCAATTACTTCCTTGAACCAAGGATTTCCTTCCTGGTCTCCTTTTTTCTTCAGGAATTTTCCATCCACATATTCATATTGGGAGAACGGTCTAAATCTCTTTTTATACTCTGACTTATATTCTTTTCTGCAAATTAACAACCAATAACAAAATAAGAAGCGGGTAACACGCAGACTCAGGCTTCCCCTTATACAGAACAGAAATTCAGGATAATTCAGGACCCGAGTCAATAAATGGAAATCAGATTTTGAATTAGGTATTATGTATATTTGCTAAAGGATAATAATCATGTATGAAAAAAATAATGAGTGATTTGGAATAACTACCTTTTATGTTCGTCCTGATTTCTACCTTCTGCGGAAGTTTTCTCATCGTAGTCTTTTTTAGGTTCGGAAGAATGAGGTGCAGCCCAGTCGCCACTATCAGCGTTTCTGTTCGTCGGCTCCACAACGTGAGGTTCCATTGCGGCTATGTGCGTTCCCGAATCTGTTCACGGTGACCAAGCATCAACCACAGGACAGTTATTCAGCCAATATAAATAGAAATTTTTTCGTATCATTGGTTCAAGAATTTCAATTACTCCTTTCCTTTTACACACTGAATAACCTTGGAGTGAGTTTATTAGCCACGCTAAATCATGTACATGCCTCAAACTCTGGTGGTTTGTTCGTGTGGCAGAAAAGAATGTCCTAAAATACTTATTATGCTCCTACACACTATACGACAATCCATCACTGCCCAAATAATGGACAGCAGTAGAGATGTAAAATGCATTGCTCATTTTAAACATTATTTCTTAAAGTCTCTGCACTTTTCCTTCAGAATCAAATTACCAAATAACTTGCTTATGGTTTCTGTAATACGCTTTCCCGATAAGATTGGATATGTTCCTTGCCATTAACGGTTAACGGATCACCTAGATGTGCATGCACTTTATTTCCTTCAGGTTTAGCAATGTTGTGATTTAATAATCCCCGGAGAAAGTCACAAAAATGTGAGAGGAAAACCATGTTCTAAAAGTTTGGAAAAACGGAAAAAATACGATTGACTGAGAAAGCGCATTGTACTTATTTTAGTTCTACTGTAACACTTTCTGTTCAACGAATGCAGCCATCTGTTTATAATCTCCATTAAATAACAATACATCATTTTGGATACGTTCAACCCATTTTTCTGCATTCACACGCCAATCCCTAATTATTGGCAAGGTTGAACCTTCGGTAAACTGCATAAAAATAGATAATTTCTTCATTTCGACTATAGGCGAAGATAAAAATCGTTACACTGCACTGCATTTACAAATGTGCGGTTAAATCATATCAGCGATCAAAACTAGACCAGTAAAATACTAGTTAACTTTATTAAACAGAGTTACTAGAACCCAGCCAATAAGTAGGTAACTATCTATAAATCGCTGTCTATACTCTTTTTGGTCTCAAGTACCTATTTGAAGGTATTAAATCCTTCACAGTTAAGTTTCTTTTATGTAACTTTAAACATGACATTAAAAACAGTAACCAAATATAACACATTTAAAAATTCCAAACTAAAAATTTAGTTTCTATAATTCTATTTAAAAGATTAGAACAAAATATTCTGCTCTCGCTACAAAATTGCTTTATAAAGTCACAAAATTTACAAAGACTAAATAAATGTCATATCGCAGCGTGAGCATAATCTACTTTGCAAATTCAATTTGACATGAAAGAGGAAAACACAATCTCATAACTTGGCAATTTATATGGCGTGTACTTAAAAATGAGTGGTGCTAATAAACCACTTACTTGGAACTAAAAGCGTATGAAGTAATTATGCAAAGTGTATCTCTTTATTAGATTATGCCTGGTAAAATGTGAATATAAATTTTTCCATTTTCTCCAGTTGGTACTGGAGAAAAGACCGGAAGGGAGAAAGTGCAGGGTACTACAGTATTTGTATATGCTGCGGTTTATATAGTAGTCCCTATATATGAAGAAACTGCAGCAACTTAGGCATAATGCCTAAGCTGATCTATATTGCGGTTAGCACACATGGGTGCTAGAGTTTTTTTAGGTTGGTTACAATATTGTGGTGACTACGACAATATTGTACATCTAGGTATTTGTGGAAATGGGACTAGGGCCACAACGGTGTATGTCTGTTTGTACGTAAAACAATGCACTTACTGTACACAGCAGTAAGACAGTAGTACGGGGAGTTGGGGTTGTAGTGGAAATTATGTCGTGGTAGGTATCTGTCTACACGGACGGTACATTATACAGTTAATAGTTAAGCTTGGGCTAGTGAAGAATTTTGCAACCCGTCTACTGCAAAACCAAGACTCCGATTACATAGAGAACACCCAGCAACTAACTACTTCCTCTAAAAGAGCTAAAATAAAGGTGGCCAGCAAGACAGATCGACTGTGCGATGGATATCGGTTCGGCTTGTGTACTCGAGTAATGGCGAATCAAAGGATCAATACTATTCTTCTACTGTTTCACTTAGGGATCTTAGAATTCTATAAATATGTATGTATGTATGCATTATTACAATACGTGTGCACCAAACAGCCTAATATAAGTTTCCATCCCAGCAGATGATTTTTCTCTTGAAGAAAGCCAATTACGAAAACAGTTCTGGCACTCACCTTCTGCTGAGTTCATATTCTGTTGTATAAGGCTGAGTCTCTGTGCGGAATGCACAGGCACCACATTTCCACAAGAACGGATGGTCCCCATTGAAATCGATTTTCTAGGTCCTCCTGTTGCAGTCCCACTAATTGCCTTAAAAATATAACAAATCTTTAGTTAAACAACTCTCGTACGTACAGCCTGGCCTGACTTCCTTTGGGTTGGGTCTCTCAGTCCCTACTCGATCTTCTTCCTTTCAAAGATTTACTTCCTTTCAATCAATGCCACTTTTTTCTTTTCACATCCTTCCCTTTTGTTAAACCCTTTTGAATCTTTCCAATTCTAATTCTATTATTGTAACCAAAACCAGACCAGACACATGAACCAAATACAAATAGAGCCACTCAAACGAAATAACAGCCAACTGAAATGATAATTTAAAATGTCTTAGAATCACATTATGTACTTTGATTTGTCTATATCCCCCGTATGCATGATCTATACACATAAAACTAAAACCATACATGCTTTACTACAGATATGCACAAGAAACAAGTACGAGATGAGTATTTCATTGCAACTGCAGGCACACTCATCATGCATCTATTAGAGTTGTTGTTTGTAGACTCTGCTACGTTGTTTTTGCGTGGGTACACTGACAAAAATAAACGGTCCATTTTCCCCTTCACTGTGGAATAGTTCCCCATGCATCTACTAAAATATGAACATAGCCCAACTAAGGGAAATATACCATTTATGGGGGAGGGAAAATATTTACCATTTTAGTAAAGGTGAAGCAACCCTTACGCGGGGGGAAAAAAGAAAAAA
>JABASD010003673.1:0-18770 GCA_019776165.1 Pogonognathellus flavescens | reverse complement strand
AGGGGTTAGCAGTGTAGAGTATCAGTGTGTAGATTGGTTATGTTACCGGGTTGGTAATGCGTCCGGGTGGGTAGGAGTCGGTTACCTGGGTAGGGTACAATGTTCCTACCCACCCGATCACATTACCAACCCGGTAACATAACCTTATATATATATATATAACTTTATAAATACCTACTAATAGTTACGGTGTGAGTTATTTAGGTACTCACAGACAGTAGACTTTTGTAGGTTTAGTACAGCAATCGTATATTATATACAGCGTGTTAAGTGTCAAAAAGAATTTTAAGATCAAGTTTAGTACTAAATACTAAATACCAGCACTTATTTATGTCTACTGGTTTAAATATGCTTTTATTATATGCTCCCTGTGTGTATCTTTGACTGATTTAATTTAAATTGCTTAAATTTCAGTGTCATGTTCATTTAGTTTCCAATTGGGTTTGCAGAATTCCATACAGTACAGCATTGCAACGTAAAGCCAATACTGGGCAGTCTGTTTAAATGGTCCTTGTTGTTTTTTAAATGAGTTTCCTCAACTTTTCAGTATGTAAGTGGATTACAGCGTTTTTGAGAGCATCGACAAAACGGTCACATATGCAAATCATTTTTCAGGAGAAATGTGCTGTGCTGACCTTTACTGACAGTGTACAGTATTAATGGAAAGAAATCTAATTTCAGTATCAGTGTCAGTCAGTCCAACCATCTCACTTTGACTAATGTACTGTGTATTTAAAGTATTTACTGTATTTCCTTTGCAGTCTGTAGACTTAACTTGATTTGTCACTTCACTCCCTGTATAATAAAACACTGCTGCCACAAAAGCACATTTAATACATAATTTATACTCTTCTGCATAAATTATTTCTTGAATTTGTGTAAGTGTACTGTACATACACTGCACTATACGACACTCTGATGATTGTGTATAATATACCACTAGTATTTTCTTAGCAATATAATAACCAAGTGTAATGTATTTAGTATTTCTGGGTCAGTCTATCTCATCCAAGCCAGTTTATCCCCGTCTTAAATGCTTAAACTCTGATGGGCTACTGAGAAACAGCATCGCTTATAATATTTCAGTGTCGTGTTATTGCTATTGATTGACATTATAGGTGTAACACGGTGTAAATGTCTGCAATGTAGTAAATGGTTTAGTAAAACACAGCAAAACATAACAAACCAAGGTATTATCTGTAGTTATAATACTTCAAGTAGTAAGTACCACACATTCAAGATCAATTAATAACTTGTTTCTTCTATTGACAACAATGGATTGATCACAATTTTCACACGAGACGCGACATTTTTATTCGCACAAAAACAAAATGCATTTTAACAAACAATGTAGTTAACTTTAATTAACTTTAAGTGAATAGTAACTCAATGTATAAAATTCCTGCTTGAGATTTCAGAATGTGTCTACCTACAGCAAATAAGAAGGCAAAAGAATATTTCACTAAAAATGCTATGTGCGTAGAACATTATACAGAATACGGAATAATAAAGAAAGATTGTGTTGTAATAATTTGTAGCTGTGGTGGTATCGAAGAGGAATGAGTTGAATGTCTTTCCTTGATCTTGGGAGTTGCTTCTGCTTATTGGTGTTAGTTTTATGGTTTAATGTTATATGGAAGAGAGTAGTTAGTGGTCCACTGCTGCCTGTACAGATATACACTTAAAAGTTATGCATTAAGTAACATCATCATTGAATGTACATTGTATTGTACGTGCTTTATATTCTCAAGCGAAGTGGTTATGTGATGATGATGATGATGATGAATGAAGGATTATTATGATACTATAAACTACGTATTATTATGTAGTGTGTGGCAAAAGCTAATAAATGCTCTCCTACTACACATTATAGCTGCTTTTAACTTAAACCTAACAGTTGCTTCACATCAGTAGGCAAAAAGTTAAGCCAAGTCCATCCAAGTCAAGTCGTAAGCATAAGAAAGATAAATTTCCCCGTTGAGTAAGATGAGGGCAACAGATGAGAATTTCTGTAAACTGACGAGAGTATTGGTTTAGTACTTATTGCTGTATTAGAGAGAACAGAAAGAAGTTGCCCAGCTTATTACACAAATGAAATTGTATATCTAATCGTAATAGTTTAGCTTGTAATAAGCTGCATGCTCTCTGAGTAGAATTGTTGGTTATGTCTTGTCTGTAACGCAGGGATTAAGGATTCTGTATTTAAAGCAGTTATAATATGCAAGTGTAACTATCAACAACATTAGTAAAATTTGTACTTAAATCTAACAAGTTTGTGTAAGTATATGCATGCGTAACAAAGAAATGTTCATAGTTTATAGTAGATGATTTTACATAATAAGTATATCTACAAAGAAACACACACACTAAATATTCCTTTTGTAATGCGTAATCTAAGGCTCTGGTTAGTTTAAAAGATAAACGTGCCGGCAGTGACATATAAATACTTACAACATTCTTATTTTATTAACCTTAAAAGGCAAGTGAAGGAATAAGCTTGGCATATTTGTGCTAATCCACTTCCATATAGGTTAGCTGTGTATTCTTCAACTTACTAGCAGGGTCTTTCTTAAACTGCTTCCCTTTATTCCCTGGGTTCGGATAACGTTGACTCATTCATGACATGGTGTAGTAGTGACGAAAAACTAACATAATAATGAGATTAACAGAGAAATGAATAGGCAGCTTGTACATGGGTTTGTTTTCTCAGTCTATTTATAAGTGTAAGCTCTTTTCCCTCACAGCCAACAATAAGGGAATACCAAAGCAAGTAGAAATGTGAGCAAAGATGGTAAGCATTTTCAAACATGTGTTCTGAGTTATGCACAGCATGACAGGAAATCACAACAAAAAATCTGCCGTGGTCTGCAGATATTTATTGCTCCCTATTCATGTAGACCCTTTCAACAACAACGTTATATTATGGAGATTATGCACCGATTTGTATTTTTGTAATCGTAGTGATTTACCGAAAGTAGACCTATAGGTTTTAGTTTAGAATGAATGTGAATGAATACATTTTAAATAGCTGCAATCGACTAGTAATTGTATATTTAATAATTGACACACAGTGAAATCACATCGTAAATACAATATTTAATACCTAACTCAATGGATTGTCACGTTCATCTCAGAAATAAGTAAAGCAAACAACAAGAAATTTGTTAATGGTAGGTCCATTATTGTCCGCAATTAAATAATTGAACAACCTTTCTATTAACATTCAAACACATTCCTCGTTTACCCGCAGGTCTGTAGTAAAACAACAAGTAAAAGAGATTTGTGTGCTTATGATTTGGTAACAATTATTTTCTATGTATATGATTCATATTGTAAGAGTTCGTCTGCCATATATTTATTCTTCCAGACAAAAAGCTTACAGATATAACTTTAAAGATCGTAATTTATTCGTGCCTAGTTGAGGTATCTTATATAAGGACCTCACAGTCAGCCCTGACGACAAAACTGACAGAGATGTTTACAAAAAGACCACCATCAGTGCATTGCAGTCAAAGCAAGAAACTTGACAAGAAGATGTACAACATCCCTCTAAAACTCTCATATTTCGATTATAACGGGTAACTAATCTTCCTTCATCTTTATACACGCATCTGCCGGCTTATACTGGCCAACTTGGGTGATCTGTACTTATGCTTGTGTTTCTATGCAATATGGAAATTGTTCAATAATGTCACACAGACTGTGTCCTTATGGTACTATCAGTGGCCTTACTTTCTTCTACTTGATCATCTCAAATGCCTTACTCATTTATATCCCTATACACGTAATCTCCATGTCTTGTTAATTTAATTCATGGAAATCAGAGGAAACTTTGAGAAACACATAACTCATTGGTTTTATTGTAATTGCAGTGCAAACAAGATTTTTCCACTGTGACTTTCTTCTGTAGCGTCTAGAACGAGTAAAGTAGGACACGCACTGCATATTGTATTATACATTATACAACACAGTAGAAGTACATTACATTAAATAATATTGTCTAAATACTAAATACCTTAGGTATGTATTATGTACACTTTTTATCAATTATGTATCATATCACAAACTTTATCCGTTAAATTGCTATGTAGTAGGTAGGTACTATTAATTAATGAATTAAGTTCGTAATGATTTTATGCACTCTTTGAAAATGTTGTTCCTTCATTTGTATTGTGCTCGTAAAAGTTAAGTGTTACTTTGTGAACATCTATTAACTAATGAAGGTGTTTAGTAGATAAACCGTTAGCGAAGGATTCATTTGGCACCCGTACTCACTCGTATATGAAGTAAATGGGACATTCGTAAAACATTACTTTAATAACTTTGCTTCTACATATAGCCTATAGCTGTCGTGTCTAGTTGCTCAGAAAATCTCAACATCCAAAACCAGAAGAGTTGACAAATTGAGTTCACATCGTATATGCGCTCACTACAGTATTACAATACACAGTACAATTAAGAGAAGGACTCATACACGCTCTGGGAGTGCGAGTGTACAATAGTGACACAACGAACATACTATCTAAACTATCTATCAAAACAAAGGAAAATGATCTATACTGTCTCAATTAGTGTTTCGTTTACAAACACCGGCTTTTGTTAGCAAAAAATCATTAGAGCTTTTGAGCATTTTGAACTTTTGAGTTTATTGGGCTTTTTGGTATTTAATTATTCGGATACCATGCCTTTTTAAGTTGCTAAAAGTGGTTAGAACTAAATGCCCAAAAGCTGCCTCGACGGAACCCTTGTAAAAAAGTCTCATTGTCGCATATCGTGCATAATGTTTTGCTATCACTTGAAGCTGCACATAACGACATAACATAAACACTTCTATAAAAGCTTTGTAGTTTGATTTTTGTTATCTTATCAGCGTCACTCACTTCAACATGGGTTACAAATAGCTATACAATACAATAAACTCCTCCTCTCAGTCAGTTACATCTACTGCTATATTTTTCTGCTCTGTCTAAAAATGTTATTTCAAATCAAAACCAAGAGCGTATCTAGAGTTTTGTAAAGGGGGAAGAGGGGTTCAAGTTGTGGCGGCTGAACGGCGAAAATTTGTACGACACTACAACCATTCTTTTCAGAATCTGGGGAGAGGGATCCCGTACGTGACGTAGATATGCCATTGACCAAAAGTGTAGTGTCAATTCATCTTTCTTCGCCTGACTTCGTTTACTTAACACAAAGAATATCTATATCTCATCTTCTAAGAAATATCAGAAATTAGTAGATAATGTCAGCAGTAGATGAATGGAAAATTGTTATTGGTCTAAACTGAATAAGTTGAACAAGTTAGTAAATGCATATTTATCATGAAAGTTAATACAAGTAACTACGGCTGTATCTGCTTTTTACAAGCTGAACTAACATTAAGTACTATAAGCTAACTGTACATGGAACAATTAAAACATTTGATTGTTTATTAACTAATTCATTGAGCGCGATCTTATCCGTATCACTATCAAACAATAAAATATATAATTATTATGCACAGATTGCAAAGTTCATGTATGAACCTAATATTCTATCTTATCACATCGTGAATCTTGCTTTATTAGTAGTGTGTAGCTTTATTTATCGGCAAAATAAACTACTTAAGCGTAGTAGACCTTATATCAGATCAGCACTAACAATGCGTCTTAATTATGCTGCCATTTTATGATTCCATCTTCACTATCCAACTATGTACACACATTTATGTAGCTATTTAGCTTATGAACATTATCAAGTTTACAGATAAATATTAGTACAATTATTTTAGTACTTTGCAAGTACCAGTACTTATCTCTTTGTATTTATCTTATATACCCAATTCGCTTAACATGAAACGAATTATTGTATTGAATACGCATTCATTGAGATTTGAGCACATTACGCATAATAAGAGCACAGTCACACAGCACACTAATTGATTATTAAGTAGCGTAAGCTACTTTATAAGAATGTCGGTGAATACGTCTGTCTGTTCGTATAAGAACCCTAAAATTTAACGGGTATTGTGGAATGGGCTGTAAAGCAATTGCTCCTGTAACTCACTATTTCCATAAATTCCCCCGAGGATATAAGTTTCATTATACTATTATGTATTTCAATCTTGCAACGAGATATTTGCTTCAATTGTGCAATTGCCAGCTTTATAAATGGGCGAAAGCATCTTTAAACAAATTAATTCGTTTCCAGTAGGGTTATTTTCCTAATGTGTCATACCTCTATATAAATAAAATGAGAAAAATAATGCTCAAGTTATTTGCGTGTAACATTGTATAATGTATACATGATAATGATAAAATACTACAAATATTTAAAGCTTGACTGAGATTTAGAAGGTATACAAATGAAAGAAATATTCAGGTAATTAATTAGGCATGTACAAGATTGATTCTCATGAGACAAATAAATTTCTCAATTTATCTCAATGTCTAATCTCCACTCCATATTTACTGCCAAACCAATAAGATTGTAAGATATGTATAGAGATGGATATAACTGTAAAATGTATGGCATAATAAAATTACTAAAATAATATTATGTAAATGTACTGAGTAATACGTAATAATGACACTTCACACTAGTTAAAAATTAATGTCACAATGCATGTATTAACTTTTGCAAAATGTTTACACCTCATCATATCCTTGATACACATTACACACTTTCTGCCTTTCTGTCGTTTTGATTCACGAGTCGAAGATTGATACATTCATTATGGACGATAGTGAATAGGTGCCTATAAAAATCTTGTTAAAAACTACATCAACTGTTTTAAATATTTAAGGCACCTATACCCATCAATCACTATTCCTATTTGTACTGCAGTCGATAAGAAGACAATTAATTATAATTATGAATAACTACATTTTTATACCACAGCCGTAATATTGTGGAAATTAAAAGATTTGTTCTAATGTTTTGTTCATACTAATGATAGTTATAGGTATATTTAATACTTCTATCGAATCCTACACCTACTTCTTATACAAATACAAGTAAATAGCATGCATAAATCCATAATCCATACATTACATTCATGATGGATGAGTAAATTTTTTTGCTCAACAAAATAAATGTAAGCCCTATATGTAAAGAAAAGTAGCTAACTGTACTTACAAACTGACACTAGGTATATACAAAACAGTCAACACACGTGTTAAAAATTTGTTTGTGTGACTGAGATTTCTTAATATGTCTGAGCGTCTATGTTTTAGTTTTAGGTCAAGCAAATAGACGCAGACAATAAAACTATGAAATACGTGTGTACATTTACAAGCTATTAAAATGCTACTTAACCTTAAACTAACTTTCAACTTAAACGTAACTAATTGTAAGACGCATTCATATTCATAAGTCTATAGTGTATTATGTGTATGCAAACATGTCATATACAAATTGATTGGCTCTTGGCTCTTGAATCTATGGAATAAATTTAATTCTCTTTGAAGCATTTCTACTTTATGAGCATTAAAACAACGTAATGATAGGTAGTAAAGTAGTTATGTAGAATTAACTTGTTTCATATCACGACAGCATTCATGTCATACTATACTACTGTACTGACTACCGATTCTATTAGTAACGTAAATGTACCTGGAAATTAAGTTGCAGACTAAAGTATAGTTGAGGATATCTTTATCCCTAATAATATAATCTCTGCGAATTATAGAGGATACACAAAGGATGTACATATACCGTACATTTTACAAATCTAATCTGTGTATATGTAATACAAATTTGAGAAACAATAAATATTTTGCCAGTTTAAACTTAAACACTGAGATCATACTATTTTATCTTAACAAGTTATACAATTATCTTTTGCCCACAAAAATACTGCCCGAAAAATATTATTAGCTTGGCATTGGCACTAGTGCTTATTATACTTTCCTTTTGTCATAAAGAGACACCGTCGGTGACACCTGACCGATATGCCATTGCCATTAGGCTTAACAAACCCCGTTTGTTCTGCGATCTTTTTAACAATTTTAAGTTGAGACTTGTTGAGACTGATGAATTGTTTCATTGTTTCGTGAGACTGGTGGTGAGACTGTGAGACACATAATGAATTGTACTAACCATTCTCTGTATTGTACCCTGTACCCAATATCAAAGATATTACATCGTGGTCAAAGGAGACAGAACCTGCAATTGAAATCTGAATTTTTCTCTTACTTACACATTACACCCCTGATGGGTCTGAAGATTCAAGTGTGGTATATTAAAAACGAAGAGTTTTATACATAAAATAAATGATACAGTAAAATAAATGGGTATGAAAGTAGTTGAGCCGCAGATTGATCTGTTCTTGCATCATCTAGCGAGTGATGAATCTTCCATAACATGGACTGACTGCGAAGGAAATCTGAAGATCACGGACTGAATTTTGAAGAGCAAATCAAATAGTTACACAATCACATGGCATGGATCTGTACTAAAAGCACACGAACTCATTTCCCACGGAACTCAAATGAAACTTGAACCAACCAACAGAAAAACAAAATAATAATCTGCTCAATTCTGATCTTTTGCCAATCTAATCTAATGGTGATAGTTTTGGACTCACTACAACCACAAATACAAGACTTGTGTTTATGTACGTAGGAATTCTGCAATCTGCTACACAGTTTGTTTTTGTTTTACTTTACACACTACGATATCCACATAGTGAGTAATGTTCATGTGTTGTAGCTAACATTACCTAATTATTGTCTATTATTATTCAGTTTACACTTAAAGTACATGCACAATCATACTGATAATTTATTATGAGGAGTATAGCAGAAGTAACACGTTGAAACGAAGATTTCAAACCTGGAGAAGGCCGCAGAGCACACCACGGCGAAAATATCACAATACTTATTTTAAATGTGGTGATCATTTATTCGCGAATTGGCTGGAATTGAGTGTTAATTATTACATGGGAAATAAGCACGGTTTACTTGGTTTTTGTTATTCTTTGGTTGTTTGTTGTTAATCGAACGAACACCAAAGAGAAAAACAAAAATAATGGCTCACGAGCAAGAGGATTCAAGTACTCAATAGTAATTGCGTACATACAACGGAAGGAAAACTACTACATTCGGAAGACCAATTTGATTTTTCAAGTCGTATGAAATCAAAGAGATTTGCGGATTACATGATTTCAAGATTTCGTCAAGAAAGATCTATGCATGTTGTGTAGAAAAGAAGAGGATACAAAATACAAGTAGACTTCGGAACAACAGCATTTAAATTTAATGTTGTTTACTTTGTCGACTGAATTTTGAATGTGTCTTCTTTCGGGTTTCGGGTCGGGTTAAGTCTGAAAAGTCTCCAATATTTTGGAGTTCCAGGACACAGGAGGTCTGGATATTTTCTGTCATCTGTTTTGATCACATTTCCTTGTAGAGGTCATGTCAAAAGACAATAAAAGCTTTCAAGACAAGTTGAAGCAGTTTTTCCGCATCAATAAAGGATCCGGTATGTAAAGTAAACGATAACTTTGCAATACATTGCATTATATTTGTGTTTAAAAAATGACTTATTATTTTGGTTTTCCTATAGGCCCATCACGATCTAAATCTGATGAATATGTCATATTAACTGACGAAGTTATAGCAGAGTTAAAGCCGGAAAATCCTCTTTCCACAAGAGTTAAGGTCATCAAAGAAATTGCGGAAGTTTGCAAAACTCGTCGGGCTGAAAACGTATGATAACAATAAGAATTCTTCATCACAGATTATTACTTACTTTATACTATATTGCTAATTGCATACTTACTGTGATGTTTTAAATTTCATATTAGCGAACCACTGAGAAAATATGGATTCTAATAAGCGACATGTTCCGACCCGAAATCCCGAAAGATATCAGACACCTTGTTTTCGGTCTCTTTACGACATTGTGCCAATGTCAGCTCGAAAAGGATGGATACCTTCGTTCAAAATTTTTTAACTTTATCAAATCGCACGAATATCTTGAAGATGCTGGTCCTCGATTCCAGTTTTTGAAGGCATTAACCGAAAATGGAAGAGATTTGTCGTACTTCGACGAAAAAATCGGTCCATTAATTCTGTCATGGATGGCAGCGCCTCAAGTGAACTCTATACGCATTGGAGAATTCATGTCTTTCCTCGCTAATATTATAAAATTTAATCAGAGCTTCCTTGACCAAGATGTACTCATTGGAATTATTCAGTAAGGGGATCCTTTATTACATACTCTATGTATTACTACTACCATTTATTCGAGTAAAGGCTCAAACCATTTTCTTACTTATTTTTAGTCCGACATCTGATAGTCCAAAACATTTTCATTATATTTTATTTATAATGTCTTTTTTCAGAAATATATGTTTTATCAGCTGCACTTGTTCAGAAAAAGATGACGTCCATGAATGTCTTCATGTTCTTGGAGCAGTAATTTGCTATGCTAGCCTGCCACCGGGAAGCCTGGCCACTTTCCTAGCTACGCTGTGTCGCACGGTCAATGTAGACCCCTTATGTCAAACCAGTTGGAAAATCATGCGTAATTTACTAGGAACTCATTTGGGACACTCGGGGTTATTCACTATGTGCAATTTTATGGAGACTGCAGATCGATCTGAAGATGTTGCAGTTATACGTGGAGCCGTTTTCTTTGTGGGAGTCGTGTTATGGGGAAGTAAAATGATCCGTTCTTTGAAGCACAGTCCTAACACAGTTTTATCATCATTTGTCCATGTAAGATTTTAAATAATCGCTTTGTAGAGCAAAAGATATAACCTCATATAGACCCGACACTGACACGACGTAATCAAATTATTATTATTTATTCAGTACAACGACATATTGCACAGTTTTATGAAAGTGTGCCCCTTAAGTTCAATTGGGCCCATTTGTAAATAACTTATAAATAGTCTGACTATTAATTTTCTGCTATTATGTAACTTATTTATTTCTTGGTTCTCAAACTATTATCTTTACTAATTCAACAGGCTTTAGAACGTCGCCATCCTTTAATAGCTTATGAAGTCATGATGCGAATACAAGATTTGGTTAAAAGTAATGGTGAAAATCTACCTGCTGTCTCCTGGGATTTGGTTTTAAAAATTATTAACTTAGTCTCTGTGTATTCGAAGCCATCTAAACTGCAAGTTACTCCTCCTGTTGACCCTTCGTATTATCTAAAGATCACTAAAAGTGTTAACGAGACTTTGGATGCAATAGAACGCATCATGGATGCCGGATTATTTTGTGGTTCGAAGGAGAAATTTTTCGAGGCTGTGGATATGGGAATCCAGTTTCGCTCCGTGAGTTATCCATCACTCTATGTTATTTAAATTGTGGTCATAACTATTTAACTATTAAACTATTTAACTCAATGGCAAAATTATTTTAGGAGGAGTCCGTGGACAAACTTCTTCTACACAAAGTTAGAACTCAGATGTTGTCCTCTAAACCCGGTTGGTTCAACAGTTTAGCTGCTTTCGCGGACCGTCACTTTAAACACGAAACAAGAGGAGGACTTAAAATAAAGGCTTTAGGACACATAGCAAAAGTTTGTCTCTCAAATAGAAGCATGTACGAAGAGGATCTTATAGACAAAATAGTTTTACCGCAGCTGAAAAACTTGGAGACTGAAAATGATCATGTATTGAGGCAAAACGGGGTCAAATTCTTAATTGAGTTTTTGAAGGATAGTAGTTCTAAGAAGGGGCATGATCTTCTCTTAATTTTGGAAAGGGTAAATATTTACAACATAAAACTTACGTTCAAAATATCTATAGTTCAACTGTACTATGCAGAGTTTTAATTGCTTTTAACATTCAGATTGTCAATAAACCATATGAAACACAAGCTCAAGCTGGAGAAGCACATCATATTTTTACGGACAACGATCTCCGAGATGTACTGGCAACTATAGAAGGCTTAGTTCAGCTTTTTCAAAAGAAAATTTATCATTTACCATCTTCTATTGCAGTGACTACGTACAAAATTCTAGGTACAATTACAATGTAACAAAATTATTATTACAATTACTAATTAAAATTAGCATGATTTAATTTGAATTCTAGTTCGACATTTGACCAATCATTATAAAAAACCTGTTGTTTTGGAATCGTGTACTTCTTTGCGTTACATGGTACACAACAGTATTTTAATTCATTTAAATACTCATGAAAATGAAACGAGAAATGATTCAGCTAACTAATGTTGCCATTTTTTTTATTGTTCAGATATTTGAGTGCTTTTTTCGCCTGCGAGCAAACTCACTATATCATTTAGGATTTCCTGATAAAGATAAAGGAGTTGTTCTGTCGTACAGCTCGTACTTAGCTGTAGATCACAGAGACGGGGAGAAAGAAAGTGCTTCGGACACAGTACATCTACCACCGACTGGCAATTCTGTATCAAATTCTACTGGAAATGCTAACGCTGTGCCAAGTTCTGCGACGGGTTCGTCACATCAACAGCAGTTAGGAGCATTTCCTACTATCCCATCCGTTACTTACGTCTCGCTCACCACTGCTTGTAAATTGGTTGTACAGAGTTTGAAGAAAGAAAAAGGTAAATTTTATCTCACTCAATTTCCAGCTTGATGTTTTCATGCTCCATTAGTTGTTCAATTATTTCATGTGTTGAATACGGCTAATTCAATTTTCTATTGGCAGATTGGAAAGTTCTCGAATTAATTTTGCGTCAAATTCCATACGCAATGGAGAATAAAGCGCTAATTCTATCTAAACATGGAAATGACATTGAGTTTCTTGCTACGGCTCTTTGTGCAATGGTGTGTTAATATGAAATAATAATGTAAGGTAAAAGAAACAAATTGTTTATGCGAATTGAAATGCTAAAACTTTATTTAATTACTTTAAGGTGAGCGACAAAAGTCTACCGGATGCGTTGCGAAATTGTCCACTTAAGTTTGCCCGGTCCGACTTTCACTCTTACCTGTTTCCCATTTTAACAGCTTTAGTATCGTACCATTCTCATTTAGAAAGTTCTGTGCAACTTAAAATAGTCAAATGTTTGGAATATGGACTCATGTCCAAATGTTCTCGTATATGCATTTTATCTCTGTCGATTTGTACGCTGGAAATGAAGGATACTATGCACAAATTGCTGCCAGAAGTTCTATTGTCACTCTCAAAGATTTCTCCAAAGATCAACATTGCTATCCCCGTGCTGGAATTTTTATCAACTCTCATACATCTCCCAAGAGTTTTTGCTTCTTTTGTACAAGATCAGTAAGTTTTGAGCATTTATAAACAATCTTCAAAATGCTAAAAGAACGTAAAAATAAATATAATTCTCTCATTCGTACAGGTACATGTCAATATTTGCAATAGCTCTGCCGTACACAAATCCATTTAAATTCAATCAATACACAGTATCATTGGCCCATCACGTAATAGCAATGTGGTTTCTGAAGTGTCGTCTGTCCTTCAGGTTTGAAATATTTACTATTATTTTTTACATTAGTTTACTTTTGCTGGAAAAATAAAATGCGACCTACCTGCAAAACTATTTACTTATACAAAAGATATTTAATAAATACATGGTTGTTTTAGGCGTGATTTTGTCAGTTACATTATCAAAGGACTGGAAGCAAATGTGTGGGCTCCATTCGAAGAAGAATCTAAACGCACAGCTTTAGAATTACGAAACGAAGACTCGTCTAATCGCAAACGAAGTTCCAGTTTAACGGAACAAAGTCAAAGACGTCGTGAAAGACCTATTTCTGGACACGGACCAATGCATCCTGCAGTTAATGTTCCTCATGCTGCTATAATGCGAGGACCTCATTTGGAAATTAAGCCAGCAGTTGACCAGGCTCTAATGACATTTCACAAAGAGTTGACAGAAACGTGCGTGGACTTAATGGCTCGCTATGCCTTTGCAGACTGTTCAGCTCTGCCTACAAGGTTTCCGTCAACGAACTTTCTTCTTAGCGGTGGTAATTCTCAATCGTGGATGGTGGACAACAGAATCATTACAATTACAACGAGTGGTTGCACCCAAAAAGAATTAAGAGACGGCCTCTGTGACAAATGTTGGCTTATATGCCGAAAACAGAGGAGCTATGAGGAGAAAAGTTCTTCTCAGGACACTCCTCCACAATCGGGGGTATCAATTGGAAGAACTCATTCGATGAAAGGTTTAACTGGGGGTGGCAGCAGTGGTGCAAACAATTCTGATGCGAGTTCAAACTACTCAAGTAGTCTGGCAGCCAGAAGGAGACATCGTTCGGCTTATGCAACGGCACCTAACAGTGCTGCGCAGATGAAACGACAAGAATGTACCAGTCCGGGAATTTCTGGAGAAGGAAAGGAAGCTACGAAAGACGACTTGCATTTAGAACATAAACTTCAACTGTCTACTGGTCCTGGATCTGAGTTTGCTACCGGTGAAGATGGGCATCATGGGAACTCGTCGCCCTTTTTAACTGATTTAGGACTAAAGCCAAAGGTAAAGTTAATCAATGAAATTTTAATTAAGGTTACTTCGACATGCTATTCAATATTTAACTTCTGTTTTTGCTTACTTTAAATAAATTAGGGCGAGCCTTTTCTTTGTACGTGTTGGTGCCAAGGATGGGCAGAGATTCACGTTAGACGTCCAACTGGAAATACATCTTGGATGATGCGCATTCAAAATGCGGTTGGAAATTACGCATCGGCTGATATGACAGTTAAGGAACTTTCCGCAATATATTTCCAAAATATGATGGAAACTTCCCTGAATGACTCTTTGGCTTCGAGTCCATCTAGTTCCGCTCTATCGTCTCCTACTCATCATCAAGCATCTCAAAGTATCAAAAGTAGCCCAATGGTTTCTCAGGGTAAGGCTAGAGAATTCAGATTTGGATCTCTTTATTTGTAAACATGTTTTAAAAGTAATTTGTCACTTGATTGTTCATACGTAGATTCAGTAGCCGGGCCAATGTCACCGAAAACACCGGATTCTCCAACAGAAGCTCCCGAAGATTGCCCTGGAGGCATGGACATTCTCAGAAAGAATCCTGTTAGGCGATCCAATTCTTCACCCGAGATGACTACCTCTTGGAAAAATCCGATGCTACGACGCCAAGGGGAAATTGAAGAGCAGGACGAAGAAGATGTTGGTAATTCGACGGAGGTACTGGATGGTCAAAACACCAATCAAAATCAGATTCCTCCGACAACCCCTCTGGCTAACGATGCTACTAGCAAATCATTTTTTGACGAAACCACAGCAAGTGGTCCCAAAGACAATGTGCGCGATTCGAAACCTCAGTCAACCAGTCCTCCTCTAATGCAGCAGCAGTCTCTGAGCAAAGCACAGGGAAGTACTTCGCCATTCCGCCGAAGTTACGAAGCCATCCCTGAGGAAGTGTTGCAAAGAATCTCTCCTATGAAAAGGGGCAGTATTGAAACAGCTTCTCCAAGTATGGCAGACAGCCTCGGTCCTATACAACGAGAACGGATGTTTACAATTTCAGTAATGAGCCCTGCAAGAAGAAATCCAGGTTTAAGGAGAATGGTATCACAGGATGGTCCTTTGTATGGAAAGTCAGGAAGTGGAGAGACAGGCATCCGCTCTGGTGTCAGTCCGAGTTTCATTTTCCTCGAATTATGTTCTCAAGGCTTTTTTGGAAATTTGCCCAAACCATTTTTGCTTGCTAATAATCCAGCAACAGAAAAAAGTCTCAAAGTGAGTTTATATTTTTGTTGCACTACCACCTTAATGCCAAAAAATTAATTTTAATTACCACATTGAAATTATATTGAAAATGCAGGTCATAGATTATATTCCTCCGTACGAAACACATAAAATCGGAGTTGTTTATGTTGGACCTGCACAAAATGAAACAGCCATTTTGCAAAATCAACACGGATCCTTGCGTTATCGAGACTTTCTTCAAGGACTCGGCTCGCTAATAAAATTGCAAGAAATTGACCCTCAAAAAGTTTATGTAGGGGGATTGTCTAGGGATGGCAGTGACGGAGACTTTGCTTGTATATGGCAAGATGATGTTATGCAGGTATGATTTAATATCCAAAAAACAGTACTGCTTATACAGAATTTAAGAATTTGGGAATAAATAATATAGTTATTTATTCACTTTTGTTTATTCCAATTAGGTAATGTTTCATGTTGCAACAATGATGCCCAACAAACCGTCAGACCCGTTGGGTACCTCAAAAAAGTGTCATATTGGCAACGACTATGTAGCCATCGTCTACAATAATAGTGAGGAAGATTACGATATTTCTACAATCAAGGTAATTCCAATACTTTGAATTATAAAAACATTTTGTTATTGATATTTTACGTACATGCATGTATTTTTGTTTTTTGATTGTAAAACGTAAATAGGTAATGAATTATGTACCAATTTTACCTTCCTCGCGTTCTAAAATGTATTTATGATTTTAGGGTCAATTTTTGTATGCCTGTGTCATCATTCAGCCTTTGGATCACAGAACAAACAGGGTTATTGTAAAAGCTAAACCGATTTTATCATTGGCTGACAATATTGGACACACAGAACCCAAAATTGTGTCGGACCAAAATCTACCCATTATGGTTCGACAACTCGCTCTGCATTGCAACGTAAGCTAAAGAGTTATAGATTCTAGAAAGGTTTTCAAAGCTCGGTGATTGCTAAGGAATATGTAATTGAAAAAATTATTTTGTGAGGCAATATTAACTATTGTACAATTGTTTTTATATAATCTAATCATTTACCCTTGCAGCTGGCATCTGTAATATTCCAAAGAATGCAGTCAAAAGGTGCGGATCCTTATGCTTCAAATTGGCTGGAAAGACTACGACTGATAAAACGACTGCGTAGTCGTCTCTTTCAAGACAATATAGGGTCTGGCGGCTCCGCAGAAGATCATCAACATGAATCAGATCCTTTTAGCTCATCTGCCGGAAATAAATGTCAGTTTAAAGTGGTTGACTTTACAGAATATGTTTAATATCTATCACAGTATCGCAATACTTTCTGTAGAAACGTGGATTATGAGGATCGTGAACATATTCTTTGGTCTGTATGTATACTTCTTCATGGGGGTACACACAATTAACTGTTCAAATAATGTTTCGTAAAGCCAATAAAAGAAATTCGGCTGTTTCAGCTACAGAGGTAATTGCTGCAGCATTAGGTATATCATATAAAATATACATTTGGTAACTGGTAATGCCTAAAAATAATGTTATTCTTATGCATTGATTAATATTTACTCTAAATCTATTCTATAAATGTATTACTGAAACACAGTTTTAAATCTATTTTGTCAGTAGATTCCTCATTTTTGAGAATATGAATAGTACGTTTGTGATTGTGCTTATAATATACGAAAATGTTAATGCTCGCTTTGTTTCGTTGTTATATTTTCATGTAGAACATTTATAGTCCTCAACTTCTTATCGCCATTGTTCCTTCCCCCAAAAATCGCCCCCTCCCCCGTGAAATATTGTCCTGAACAGGACTAGGTAGGTATCTGTATTTCATACCATTTGTAGGATACTGCGTGTTAAACGTTAAAATTCCCGACTGATTAAACGATGGGGGTACGTACATTTATCACTGACAGTTGTTGGAATTGACACATTAATTAGCAAGTGAATGGATTGAATGGAAAATTATATTTTTGTCTTGCTGTACAAGATCTTGTCACAAATTAAACTGTATCCTTTCATGGCAGACATTATCACACTTCAGTAATGATTTTTGACGTCAGAATGGTATCGCAGTATAGTACTTACAGTACAATATGGACATCAACAGTAGGAATAATACATATGTATGTAAAAATCAAAACTATGGTTAATTTGTAAATTGAAACTTGTGAGGGGGTAGCTGGTTGCAGCAACAGCGGAAGTGTGCATCACGTGTAAGGTTAAATACAAACTAATTAAACATGTACCATCTAATCTAATAGTACTACAAATACCAGTTTACAAGCTAGTTAAAAATATTGCGAGTTTTAGGGAAGTTGTTTGCGCAAATGCTTACAAAGTGGTACTGCAGGCTGGAGGAGCTGCTATTAGATATACCTGCTATTACAAGTGTACTAGTATGCACGCCAAGTCTAAATGTTTAGGAAATCAGATAATTTCAAGATGAAAATGCGATGAAGGAGACTGATTTTCGGTTTACTATTATATTACCATAACCAGGGATTTAATTTAATTATATGATAATAATTATAAGAAATAAGGGAACACACAGACATACACTGTAACTGTAACACATCTCTCATTTAGAAAGGCAAGTGAACTGTACGAGTGTAAAAGCTTGAAAAAACTACTCAGTACCTTAAAATATGCATGATTAAAATATGTTAATTAGTTAATTATACATAAATCAACATACATAAGTAAAAGTGACGAATAAAGACGAATTTCCTCAAATAAATTTTGCTAACATTAATTTAATAAACATAAACAGACGTTTATTCTCAATCTCCTCATGCATACCATAATTTATTTATGCCTTCTAGTCCTAAGAATAACCGAATAACGGAAACATGTATTAATTGCATTATTAAACCTTAAGTACTAATTGGTATTTACTTATGCACCTGGATTATTCATGGCTCTTCTGTCCCTGTGGCTTGTGGCAAGAGTGGCAATGGCAAGTATATAGGCTAAATAGCTAACAGCGTAATTTTTAATTATTATAATAGTTATGATCAAGCTTGGGGCAAATACTTTTTCTCAAAATGCAAAATACAAAATGAAAATGCTTTTGAAGCTTCAAAATACAAAATGCAAAAATACATTCTGAAAATTTTTTCTTCAAAATGCAAAATA